>JAIQCU010000224.1:0-70013 GCA_022114935.1 Leptestheria dahalacensis | reverse complement strand
GTGAGCTTTTATAAGTGGTCACTAAACGTCCTACAACTAATCTAACGAAAAGGGAAATGAGGCATTTAACTGAACACGAAAGGTCTTTTATTATTATTTTTAAACTACGTACACGTTTTATTGCTCTATATCGTTAGATTTAAGGCCAAAGGAGGCTGAATCTTTTATGCAAAGATAATTCTGTCGGAAGCTCTTCGTACAGCATTTATATAACCTATATTCTTTATTTTGCAGTGCAATGAAAATAACATTTTAAACAAAATAATTATACATTTGTTTTTACTTTTGTTAAGCTAAATTCACTAATAGAGTATATTAAACCGACTAATTGTAACAATAAAACTTCGCTTTCTGTAGAACGCAAAATTTGTTACCTCTTACCGATTACGGAATCAACCGTATAATATAATCTAATAATTTATAATTTTAATATTTTAATTAAATTAATTAAAATTTAAATGATTTTTTAATTTTAATAATAGTTTATAGTTATTACAAATAATTTAGCAAAGAGATTCAGTAATGGTTCAAAATTTAAACGCATGATACGATTAATATTGACATTAGAATAGTTTAGGTATGTATTGTTAAATGGAGATCTGGCAACCCTGCATTTCAGAATTTGGCGCGCAAAGTCGCGTCCTCTCCGCCATTACGGCTTCACCAGGACGCCAGCACAGTTGCCTTTTTCCGTTATGACTTCAAACTTCTATGTTCAAATTCAAACAACGTTGTCAAAGTAAAGAGGCGTTTATCTCATGGACATGCTGTGCTATGGTTCTACAGTAAAAGCAACATAGATACAACAAGTTCTTGGTTTCAAAAAGTGAAGTTTTGTTTCACAGTTTAAAGTGCTCGTTGGACAAGAAAGAGAAGCATTCAAATGTCGCAGCAAATCGGTTGAAGACGAGACAAAGCAGTAAGAACATGAGAAGACCAGCAGGTATTCATCTTCAGTTCTAGACATGTTGTTTCCGAGTTGAAGCTGAATTTTTTTATAATTAAGCCTTCCACGGTACAGAAAAAATGATAGAATGTTTTCTTAACATTGTAGTCCTAGTAGACCCCGTGGTGCCGGAAGTAACAGCTTGGAGTTAAAGTCTATCCTGGTACCTGCTTCGTCATTTGAAATGCAAGGTAAAACCAAATCATTCACTATAGAAACAACTTTGTCAATTTGACTTTTGCTTTCAGGAGACGCGTTCGTTCGTCGCATTGATTAACACCAAGTGGAAGAGGTCTGCCAACATATGACTTACAACAAGCAAAAGTTTCTTGTCAGAACTTCGTCAGCTCGGAATACACAGCAGCCTCGTTCTTAAAGTGTAATGGGTACAGCACAATTAAGCTAGTACGCGTACTATGGCATTATCCGGAATTACATTATTTTGAAAATAAATCCTGATTTGCACCCAAAGACCGTGGATAGGCTTTAGATTTTGTTATATAATATAGAACGTCAGTAAGTACATTTTCCCATTTCCTCTGCATGTGAAACGTTTTGTCGGAATATGTGCCATTCCAAAAGTTCTTGTCTTTCATGTGGCATTTCAATAAAATATGTTTAAATCTTCATTCTATTTCTTTGTATTAAATGTATGCGGGCATAGTAAACCATGATCATCCATGGTCAACCATGGGGTCCCATGGGTAAATTCGACAACCATGGTGAACCATGGTGTACCATAGGCATGGTGAACCATGGTTAACCATGGGCATGGTGACCCATGGTGAACCATGGTTGTCGAATTTACCCATGGTTAACCATGACGGATTTTTAACTGGGAATGCAAAAATTTTTAAAAAAATTACGTGCAAAATGTAACTTGGTAGCTTAAGTCTAAGGCACGAAATGCCAGCCGTCTCGTTAGCGTTTGCTCGGGTCACTGATGCTTTGAATAACGAGGGGCCCTGACACGCGAAGAATAGCCCTTACCCAAGAAACTGTAGGGAGGTTGAACTCTGACATCACTGCGTGACTCGTTACTTTTTTCGTTTCCGCCGAATCTACGTGATGCAGGGCTCGTCATGTCGTCAATAAACATATCGCATCACGTGATACACTTATGATACTTGTTGCGGTTCTAGAAAGTTCTGTGCTATATGATCCAGCTGAAACTGATTATTATATTAAAGTATAATAGGCTTTCAAAACTTCACTGCACCTCATAAAAGCAGGTTTCATACCATAAATTGGGTGAAGAAATCAAAATAGGCAAGTTACTTGCAATTAGTTGAAGAAAAGTAACTATTTGAAAAGAGTACGATACTTAAAGCACGTCGCTTAATGAAAGTGATCTGGATATAGTCTGCTAGCGGATATCGTATCATTTTACTGGAGCACGTGACAGTAAAATCCTCAACACAGTCGTCGACCAAGGATAAATAGCCGTTGCTTCAAACCAAAGTCACTGTAGTGTCTGCAGCGTCCTGCAAAGATGTTCAAACTAGCCTTCGTCCTCCTCACTGTGGCTTTTGTGGGCTCCGTAAGTTAATTGCATTCTCTTGAAACTGTTATCATTAAGCTTAATTTTGAATATTGCTCCTTAAAAGGATGCCTGCGCCACCGTAACTGGTGTCCAGACCGAGCTGATTCGTCAGTCCTGGGATATCGCCAAGCGCGACGGTGATCTGGCCCCCAAAGCTTTCCTGAGGTACTAGAGCTTTCGTTTTGTTAACTCCTACACATAGGTTGCAAAATTAATTAAGAATGTACTGTTGTAAGTAGTACTACATAATAAACAATAACATTAAGCCTCGTATTCCCATAAAGGCATGAATTAAATTACGATAATCATGTATGCTTTCAAAACGTAAAATGTAGAACACCATATTACTTAAGATTACTGTCTAGCGGAGTAACGTATAGATATCCTACAGTTAAATAAAAATGGTATACTTAACAGACTGTTCAGAGACCACCCCGAGTACCAGAAGCTCTTCGCCAAGTTCGCTGATGTTCCTCTCGACCAGCTGTCCACCAACGGTGACTTCTTGGCTCAGGCTTACACTGTTGTTGCTGGTCTTACCCAGGTCGTTGAATCTAGCGGAGATCTCTTGGCCTCCCAGTTGAGAAGGCTTGGTGTGGCCCACGTTGCTCGCCGAGTCAAGCCCTGGCACTTGGATGTATGTTTACTACAGTCTCTTTTCGAACAAACTTGTATTAAATTAATTATTATGTTACAGGCTTTCTCCCGTGCCTTGATCGCTACTCTTAAGGAAGAGCTCGGCGAGGCCCTCTCCCCCCAGGCTGAGGATGCTTGGATTGATGCTCTTACCATTGCTAACAAAGTCATCTCTGCCAACCTTAAGTAAGATTGAACCGTGTTATTTACAGTGATCTATTTTAACTAAATTTTGGTTTTGAAGGGCTGCCGGTGATGTTGTCGATGTTGACACACAGCTGACCCCCAACCAAGTCAAGGCCGTCCAGGCTGTATGGAGTAGGGTGCGAGCTGACCGTCAGCAGATTGGTGAGGAGACCTTTGTTAGGTAATCACTACTGGATCCTTTATTACTGTAAATATGGTAGTTAAGTGTATTATCCTTTTATTAGGCTGCTGAAGGCCAACCCCCCCTACCAGAAACTGTTCCCCAAGTTCGCCTCTGCCGCTGATTTGGCCAGTGACGCCGAGCTCAAGAAGCAGGTCACCGCTGTCGTCGAGCGCCTGGATGACCTCGTCACCAGTCTTGACAACGACTTGGTCCTCGTCGGTCAGCTCATCTACTTGGGTCACACTCACTTCCCCCGCAGGGTGAACCGCGAGCACTTCACCAGGTTCGCTGAGACTCTGGTTGATGTTCTTGGCAGCCGTGGCACTAGCGCTTCTGAACAGGCTACCCTTAAGGCAGTCCTCGATATCCTTATTGGCCAAATCATCGACAACCTGAACTAAGTGTTCCTGCTACTAAAAGACCTGAACTACTACTTCGACCCTGAGCCCGAACTCTTTAAATGGAATTAGTTGTTACTAAACTTAGAATAAATGAGGTGTTTCCCGTAATGATTGTGTGTTTTTACTCTTATTTAAGTAATAGCGTTGGTTTCTTACACTGAGATCAGAAGCCGTGTAAAATGATGGAGTAAGAGTACTGGGAACCAGCATCTTACATATGCATTTGTCGTGATCAGTTAAGATCACTAGGAATTTGACATAGCTAACGTAGTCTCTCTTTACTGATGAACATCAAAGTTATCCGCGGCGTGAAGGTTTACATTAAACTCGCTTGCGTTTACCGCCTACGTTCTCAACGTACATCGCAATAGTAAAGGCAAACAAAATCAAGTGTGATGGACGTTTCAGAAGTCCAAGTACCCTTTGCTTTATCAATAATAGCTGGGTACTCCTGGTATGGTTACACTATGAAAATTCCGTACCCCGAAATGATAATATGTCCAAATAATATGAATATTATAAGGATAACTTTATTTCCATGAGTTAATGACTAGAATTCCATCGACTGAGAAATTCCCGTTTTCTCTATTTCTCTTGTCAATCAATTTTGGTTTTAACTCCGTGCGCTGAACGCCAGATTCTAAACATTCAGTGCGGCCAGCGATATACTCGTCAATCAATGCAGGTTCCATGTCGCATTACTTTAAAAGGCGAGCAAACCTTTAGTGGACTGTGCTACCAGATTTAAGTTTTATCTTGTCACTTGATCGATAGAATAAGATTCAAACTAAACCACATGCTAAATAGCAGGAACTTGATAGGATTCCGTAACAGTTTATTTTCTCCCTTAAACGTTCGTACACGTTTTTGGCAAAAATTTAAGACTACATCTGTATAATGTACATCACACGCAGTAAAATCTGTATCTAACTGTATGTAATGATGGAATGTGTGTTTAATATTTATATATATACCATGTACAGTGCTATAAATGCGATGACTTTGACATAATTAACCAAGTAACAAAGGCAAACCTTTTTTGAAAGTCTAATAACCAGCGGTTAAAAGACTCCTGCTTTCTGCTTAATTTACAAGGAAAATTACTAAATAGAAAAACATGTAATGTTATTAAATTAACATGCTTTAAATCGCACTATCGGGCAATCGTTACAGATACGGAAGCGTGGTAATTCAAATAGCGGAAAAAATAAATCTCGTTTACAAGTATCTGCTCCTGTACAAAATTTTGTTACAAACAAAAAAAAGAACACCGCTACGCTGTAAACTGCACGTCTCTAGATACACTTCGCCGTAAGTGGATATCGCGAGATGTATGTGAGGACGTGACACGAGCCGCAACCGAGATGCACTGCTCTTGTTGGTAAACACCAGATTCTGGGGAGATAAAAAGGCCCCAAACGCACCATACAGCATCGTAGTTTCGGTACAACTGTAGAAGATGTTCAAGCTTGCATTCGTCCTCCTCACTGTAGCTCTTGTGGGCTCCGTAAGTTTCTTCTCATACATTTATTATACCGTTACATGTATACGTCATATTGTTCTTAAATGATTTGCAAGGATGCCTGCGCCACTGTCACCAAGACCCAAACCGATCTGATCCGCCAGTCCTGGGATATCGCTAAACGCGACGGCGACTTGGCCCCTAAAGCTTTCCTGAGGTAGCTTGAGCATTACTCTTCCAACATTTAAGTAGCAAAGGCAATAGAAACACTATTCTAGACAAACAATAAAATAGATGCTGGCACATCAAGTACGACTTCTATCCTGTTAACATAGCTGATTCTCACTCGTTTCTGGGTGCAAAAGTAAACCAGGGCTATTAGTGATCTAAATAGTTTTCAACTATTTTAGTTCAGATTCGTTGTAAACGCAGAAGGTAGTATACATGGTTTTGATAAAGATACCTGTGTGTTCCTACAGACTGTTCAGAGACCACCCTGAATACCAGAAGCTCTTTGCCAAGTTCGCTGATGTTCCCCTTGACCAGTTGTCCACCAACGGAGACTTCTTGGCTCAGGCCTACACCGTTGTTGCTGGTCTTACCCAGGTCGTTGAATCCAGCGGAGATCTCTTGGCTTCCCAGCTGAGAAGCCTTGGTGTTGCTCACGTTGCTCGCCGAGTCAAGCCCTGGCATTTGGATGTAATGATTCATAGTTTCAACCAAAAAAACTGTAGACTAAATTAGGATTATGTTGCAGGCTTTCTCCCGTGCCTTGATCGCTACTCTTAAGGAAGAGCTCGGTGAGGCCCTCTCCCCCCAGGCTGAGGATGCGTGGATTGATGCTCTTACCATTGCTAACAAAGTTATCTCTGCCAACCTTAAGTAAGACTGAACCGTGTAATTTACAGTGATCTATTTTAACTAAATTTTGGTTTTGAAGGGCTGCCGGTGATGTTGTCGATGTTGACACTCAGCTGACCCCCAACCAAGTCAAGGCCGTCCAGGGTGTGTGGGCTAAAGTGCGCGCCGACCGTCAGCAGATTGGTGAGGAGACCTTTGTTAGGTAATCACTATACTGGATTCTTTATTACTATAGAAATGATAGTTAAGTTTATTATCCTTTTATTAGGCTGCTGAAGGCCAACCCCGCCTACCAGAAACTGTTCCCCAAGTTCGCCTCTGCCGCTGATTTGGCCAGCGACGCCGAGCTCAAGAAGCAGGTCACTGCTGTCGTCGAGCGCCTGGATGACCTCGTCGCCAGTCTTGACAACGACTTGGTCCTCGTCGGTCAGCTCATCTACTTGGGCCACACTCACTTCCCCCGCAGGGTGAACCGCGAGCACTTCACCAGGTTCGCTGAGACCCTGGTTGATGTTCTTGGCAGCCGTGGCGCTAGCGCTGCTGAACAGGCTACCCTTAAGGCAGTCCTCGATATCCTTATTGGCCAAATCGTCGACAACCTGAACTAAGTGTCCCTGCTACTAAAAAACCTGAGCTGTTATTTTGACCCTGAGCCCGAACTCTTTAAATTTAATTAGTTGTTGTTATTAAAATTTAGAATAAATGAGTCGTTTGCCCGTGATGCTCTCGTGTTTTTACTCGTACTTCATGGCAGCTTTGGTTCTCTGGTAGTTTCATCAGTAGTCAATGTACAAGCTGGCAGCTGGCATACGAGTTCTTAACAGCAGCGTTTGTCAAATACAACTACGGCTGATAAAAGATAATAATAACAAAAATGTACGATTTTATCTGTGGTCAGTTTTCGCTAGAGTGTTTCATATCTGACGTAGAATGCATATGCTGGTGCACATCAATGCATCAAGTAGTTTGAAGGCCCAAAGTATACAAGGTACTCGCTTGTGCTTTAGTACTTGTCTTCATAACTAACAAATCGCAATAGCAAGTCATGGTGTCAAAAAAATTTAATGGACATTTTAGAAGTCGACGAGGCCTTTGTCTTAATGAAATTTAATATAAATAAAATATGGAATTTTGGAATGGTGGCTACACTACGGAGTATCCAAATGGCAAAGTGCTGACATGTCCACATTGTAAGAATTAAACAATAAGACGACTTAACAAGTAAAAATTTATAAACTGGAACATTCCAGTTTCCAAAATTTCTGGGAGAAATCTTTGCCAATTAATTTTGTAACTTGTAACCCTTCTATTTGGTGCTTATATTTCTAGCATAATTTTAATTTACCCAGCTTATCAGTAGACATTGCTCCATCAATACAATTTTTTTTACTACATTTCTCCTCAAACGATAAATGTTCAACATGCACCGTGTTGCAGAATTAAGACATTCATCACTTTTTATTCGATAGTACTAGATTCTGAACATCCAAGTAAGCCGAGCTATTTATTTACCCAACGGCGCAGGTTTTACCGTTGTAAAGATTTTTCCGCCAAATTTTTACGGAACTGCTGTTACCAAACCCAGTTTATATCCTGTCCCTATTCACTATACTGAGATTGGAAATAAAACTGCAGTTTAACAGGAGGCCTGTAGCGAAAAACTTGGTTTGCCTCGACGACAGCTATTTCTTTAATTACACAACTGTTGTTATAAGCCTTTCTGATATCTAATGTGTACATGCAGTTAACTTCTGTATAATAACGCAACACTATGGAAATAGGTATTTAAAAAATTCATACCGTAATCCACGCACAGAACTGAAAATAATTTTGATAAAATTTGCAAGTTGTTTGGCAAACCTATTGAAGGTCTAACGAGCAGATATGAAACGCCTGCTTTCTACTTGGGTGCAATAAATTTAGAATAGGAAGAATTATTATTTAATTGAAACTAGTCCATGTTATCTGAGCGCGATATTTTTATAAAGGGCAGACAAGAAACTCCCATACATAACACTAACTACACACTAACAGCACTAACTATATACACATTTGTACTGTAAAATTTGAGGAAAAACATAGTAGGCTACGCTATAAACTGCACGTCTCTTAGATGCAGTTCGGCAATAATTGAATATCGTGAGATGCATGTGTGGACGTGAAGCGAGCCGCAACCGACATGCACCTACTTTTGTTAGTAAACATTAGGATCTCGCGTGATAAAAAGCCCCGTAACGAACCATATGGCATCGTAGTTTCGGTACAACCGTAGAAGATGTACAAGCTAGCTTTCGTCCTCGTCACTATAGCTTTTGTGGGCGCTGTAAGTTAAGTTACTGTTGTAATTACTTAGTGAGTTATAAACATCATTCTGTTTCTGATTCATTTTAAAGAATGCCTGCGCCACTGTCACGAGGACTCAGACCGATCTTATCCGCCAGTCCTGGGATATCGCTAAACGCGACGGCGACTTGGACCCCAAAGCTTTCCTAAGGTAACTTGCCAATTACTCTTCTAAATGTTCAAATAGCATAGGCAATAGACGCACTCTAGACAAACAATTATTATAGACGCTGATGCTGGTAAATGAGAAGAATGCTGAATGAAGAGTGCTGTTTACCGTGATTTAGCTTAACTGATTCAGTTTTAAAAGGCTGACGGTGATGCTGTCGATGTTGACACTCAGCTGACCCCCAACCAAGTCAAGGCCGTCCAGGCTGTCTGGGGTAGGGTGCGCGCTGACAGTCAGCAGATTGGTGAGGAGACCTTTGTTAGGTAATAGCTACTGGATCTTTCTCTAACGCAGAGATAGGAGTTAAGTTGGATATCCTTTTATTAGGCTGCTAAAGGCTGACCCCGCCTACCAGAAACTGTTCCCCAAGTTCGCCTCTGCCGCTCATTTGTCCAGCGATGCCGAGCTCAAGAAGCAGGTCACCGCTGTCGTTCGAGCGCCTGCATGACATCGTCGCCAACCTGGGCAATTACTTGGTCCTCGTCGGTCAGCTCATCTTGGGTCACACTCACAGGGTGAACAGCGAGCACTTCACCAGGTTCGCTGAGACCCTGGCTGATGTTCTTGGCGGCAGCGGTGCCAGCGCTGCTGAACAAGCTACCCTCAAGACTGTCCTCGACACCTTGATTGGCCAAATTGTCGACTACCTGAACTAAACGATTCCGGTACCGATTTAGCTGAACTAACCTTACTGTGAATCTATGCCCAAACTCTCTACCCGACCACATACAAAATAAATCATATTTTCCTAGCAAATTCATTCGTTCTTGTGTTTGTAAATCCTATTTGGTTGTTTTGGCTGCTTGACTAGTAACATTATTTTAAGCTTGTTCGTTGACTCCAAATGTACGACATACGCCACAATGACATGTACTTCCCTGAAAGAACTCGAACGGGGCTCTAATGCTTCTTATTAAGATTTTACCATAGCTGTTTTTCCTTGGCTGTTTTCATACCTGCAGTTGTTTGATACCCTACAAATTCATGGTGCTCCTTAAAACCTACCAGCCACACGCTTGCAGAGGCAGTAAAATTGTCATATACCTACAAGCCAGAGTGGTCTCAGCTGTTGCCCTGCTTTTAGAAAACCGTCGAAGTGCCGATCCCCATAAGCTAGTACCTACCCTTACACTTACTATACCTACGACCTTTCTCTTCAGTTTGTGAAAAAGTTGATAATTACTGCATTATTGTTCGTGCCGGCTCAGAAATTATTGATAGCCCTTGTGTTCGACACTATTCTTTTGCTTTATGGATATGTATTAACTGATAACTAACGACGTGCACATCATCAATAAAACTGTCCGCGTTATCTAGCGTCAGTTGCACTGGCTTACATATTTTGAGCTGTATTTTTTAAGTATTACGTACATTCCTCTCCTTTAACAGTTCCCGTGAGTACCTTTTACGGGGCCTCGGGCTCTTTCAGTTTAGATACTTAAGCCATAAGTTTTCCAGTTCATTCATTCATTCATCATCACATCAATTTTTGACACAATCGTCGCTTACGGGACAACTGCCCCTTGAACATCCCACCCCTGAGCACCTCTGACTAAAACAAGGGTAGTTTAGCATATAGCTAGATTCGTCGTATCTAACACTTTTAACTAACACAGTTCGTAAAGAAACAAAGCGTCGCTTTCCTCGCCGTTGTATTTTCAATTCTGTTCTCTTTCATTTCGTGCAGGGTGATTTGATGGGCATGCAGCGTTTTTCTCGCCCTAATAAGGGTAAAAAATACATCCCGCTATTCATCGACGTGTTCTCTCGTTTTTGTTTTGCCTATCCGCTCACCAACAAGACGGGTAAAGTTGTCAGTGAAGCTGTGAAAAAATATTTCATGCTCAATCATGGCAAGAAGACGATTTAGCTTCAAACAGACTTTGGTAAAGAAAGGCTCAATATGGACGTGAGTAAAGTATTGCAGAAACAGGGCATTAAACTCTGTCACACGTTCAGCCAAGAAACCAAAATTGCCCTGGTTGAAGCGATTGATTAAAACGGTTTCCAACAGACTGAGTCGATACTTTACGCAGCACAATACCAAGACATACCTCGACGTTCTACCCAAAGTGATTGACAGTATAAAACATAGTACTACCCTCACCGAGGAATAGTTTGCCTCCATTGCTTTCTTTTGTGCACCACAGTACAGTACTTACGTAGCTATAATTCAGTTTTTGTGTTCGTTATTTTAAACTCTCTCACAGTAGTTAGTTTTAGGTAACCTGGTTTTGTCTGCCGTACTTTAGGTACCATTCAAATAATGTTCAGTGAATGAATTGTCTTTGTTATTTGCTATGTATGTTTGTGCGTAGCAATCGACTGAAGAAGACTCTAAAATTATTCATTAGCTGGAAAATTTGCAATTGAAGAGAGCGTCAAAAGTTGGGTCGACTCATATTCGATACGTCGGTACTCAGCTGAGTCGACCGCTGTTGAAAAGAGCATCAAAAGTCGAGTCGACTCATGTACGACACGTGGGTATGTAGTTGAGTCGACCGCAGTTGAAAAGATTGTCAAAAGTTGAGTCGATTGATATGACACGTGGGTACGCAGTTGAGTCGAGCGCACAGTGTAAAAGAGGGCGAAGCATGCCCGGACTTGTTTGGCTCCCATGTTAAGAGATAGGACAACGATTTAACATAGAAACAGATAGGGAATTTGTAAAAACGGTCGGGAGAAAAACGGGGGAAAAAAGGAAAAAAAACGTGGAGTGGAAAAAAGTGAACAATATGTCTCCATGCTGTTCATCACACCATCACACGATTAAGGCTAAACCCTCTCAAGTCAACAAGTTGAACCTTGACACGATTCGCCGCAATATACCGGAAAGTAGGGCTCGAGGTCAGCCTCTGAAGAGTACCTCTTAGAACAAGATGGTGCGTATCAGTAAATACCGCATGAACGTCTTTAGCAAACATTTCGATCCCAAGAATACGTGGGAATTCTTCACACTTGACGGAGTCCTACCTACTCGTCCCTCAACGTGTCAGTTGAAGGATCTGAATAGAGAGGATATTAGAAGTAGTTTCTACGGTCGAGAACTTATTTTAACTCGACCTGCTGTCGGGGAAAGGCTATTCTGTATCGAGCGCATTCTACGGCGGAAGCAAATCGAGGGTCGTTGACATTATCTCGTCCGTTTCGTTCGGTACTTCGATTAAACCTGAAGTTATAACAAAAGATGACAGCCACCTAACGAGTTTTAGGTTCACCTCACCTCCAAGCGGTACCTTGTTCATCAGGTGACCTTCTCTCTGTCCCTGCACTATCGGCTCACATCGATGGACCAGTGCGAGATCGCTTTAAGTGAGCTTTGAATGATACCCAACCAGCACCACATCTGCTGAATCACTTGGATTTTTATCGTTAGTTACGCTCCAAACCACAATGATCAGTCGATGGACATTTTACCTGCAATATTTCATTGAGATTCCTCTGTTACAAGTTTTCAACGAGAAGATCGTTGCGAAAATTTGAACAGATTCATCAGTTCCAGATTTCAAACCATACCCATTCACTTTGAATACAATACAACTGGAGATGGCAATCGACGTTCAAGTTAAGCTGGATCCCCTGTTAGTTCGGCTACTCGGTTTCACCGCATGTAATGAATTCACCATTACGCTAACCTAACACCTAACCTAACACTTTACCAGAATATTGTGATTTTATCTGATATTACTGAAGGCGACTTTACAAAATCGCACGGATCCGGTCTTGGTGCTGGGTCGCAATGAGATCCATGCTAAACACTGTAGGACCTATTTCCTTTTCCTTTCCCATAGAAAGATTCGAGTTTCTCAACTGGATTCCATTCCGATTCATTTTGAGAACAAGTACGGTAACATTTTAAGCTCCGACACCAACAGCTACCAGTTTACATTTCATCTGAAAAAAAGGTGAGCTTTCGAAAACGGCACCACTCTTTGAGCTGCGTTCAACATGGTAGGATCACTTATTTTCCCGGTCAAGGAAACTCCTTAGCAAGTAATGTTTGTTGAGACTGTCGTTTTTGATTCTCAAGTCGTCTTACCGCCCGTAAGCAGGACGCAAGCGAGGGCAACAGCAGCAGCACTGGGGTGGGGTGGTTCGAAGGGTACAAAGACAGTCACCAGGATCCAGCAATGGACATTGAAGATCCTTCTCTCAGAGCGTTAGGTTCTGCCTTGACTCGTCTGCGTCACAAGACCAAGAAAACCTCAGCGTCCCGCAAAGTCAGAGGTTCACCCCCTTGCCAGCCTGCTAGACGCCGCCGACGCTTCCGCTGAGTTTGTGCAGTCAAAGACATTTTCTTGCGAACATGATCCGCCAGATCAGTCTGTTTTCTCAGCCTTCTTTAAATACGATTCATGTATCCTCGGATCTCGTAGAGATTCTACCGCTGGCCAATACGACTGACACATTGTGTTTCACTTCAAAGTCCCGATATCCTTCGTGGATTGCTTTCATAGCATTATTCCATCTTAAAATACGAGTTTCAAAGCAAGATGGGAGTAATATTGAAGCTACTGACACGTCAATTCCGCTGAATCTTTTGAGCGGTTCGATTTTTCAAGATAGCGTACTTTACAATAAATGGGGAGAAAAACTAAATGAATCTGATGGTTCTTTCAAACGAGAGAGGTCAGAGGTTAAACTCAACAACGAGAGACTGCCCTTGCTGGATGTCTCTAGCGAGACCCCATGCTGCCTTAGCTTATTCAGAACCTTTCAAAACTTAAAGGAGCAGATGGAGGCTTTATTTTCAACGCAGACTGCGAATTAAAAAGCGTTAGTCGATGGAAAAAGTTTATTTCATAGCGAGTAATAGTTTTATTGTTGAAATTGTACGATCTCAAAGTTTTTTGTTCGAAAGTTGACGTTGTCAGTAATTACGGCCCCTAAATTATTAAATAGGACCTCTAGGTAGAGTTGATGCGTGAGCTCCCTCTGCACCGTCGACCCTGTTCACCACCTTGCAAACTTTCTTCTCTAGTTCATCTTCTATGCATAGCGAGTAGACCTTAGATCTACAAGTGCAAATTTCAATGATTTTCCTCGCTCCAGTCTCCGACTTGAACTTGAAGCACCCGATGTGTTTCTTTTTTTAATTGAGCAGAGAGTAATCCGGGTGGTCGGTCGGGTAGCTGCTCGTGTCCAAGTGGGTATCTCTGACATCTCTCAAGACTTCATGAAAATCTGCGCCCGTTGTCGTTAGCCCGTCAAAACGCTTCTTCAATACTTGGTAGAAAAACTGTGCCATCTTGAGTTTGGCCAGTTCGAGGACGGCCATGCCCACGTGTTCGGGTTTGTTCGTAACCACGGAAGCAACCCTATTCTGCACTAGGACCAAAGGATTCGGAGATGATGGAGAAGTCTTTGAAAGTGGGCTTGGCGGGGAGTTTTTCCAGAATGGCTTCAAAAGACAGGAACTGGATGTTGAAGTGTTTATAGTTGTCCTGCAGGAACTTACCCTGAAAGGATAATATTATTTTAGTATACGGTAAAATACGTGAATGCTAGAATAACTCGCGCAAAGTGCATTTTTCAGCAACTTTAGGACGTCCTGGGAAAACAAGTCATTCTGTGCCCTCAGCCGGCTGTTGAGGTCGATGTAAGGCGTGATAAAATCCTTCTGCTTGAACCGTTTCGCTCGATGCACGGTTTTCAAGACATAGTCCTCTCTGAGCGCGAACTGGAAGTGCCGTCCGTGAATGATGTAGTGTTTCTTTGGCAAGAGGGACGTAATGAGGTTATTATTGCGCGGGGGGGGGGGGNCGGGAAATCTTCGAAATAGTCTCGCAGTACCCGAGGGACTTCAATGTCCCACTCGAATGAGGCTCGTATCTCCTTCGAGGTCCACGGACAGGGTATCGAGTGAACCGGGGTCCTGGGACCCACTTAAAGTCACTGTAGGGCAGCGGCTGGGACATGCTGTAAAAAAATCACATTAAACTCGAGCATAACATATGCGTACGCACAAGGCTGGCAGTCTATTCGGCTTACAGGCGTAAAGGTTAACCGCGTCCAGCATGAAGATGTGCTTCTCCGGCAGGCGAGATCGTACGTGTCCATTCCCGGGTAGTTGGCTCTGACGTACCGCTCCGAGGTAAAGCAGAGCCCGCCGCGGATTCCAGATTTGACCCATTGAATCATGTCATAGTCGACCGTCAGTCCCAGCCTTTCCTTGGTGTACTTCAAGAAGGCATCGAAGGACATCTGGGGCAGCGTCAGGTACCTAGCCGGGTCGAGTCGGTAATAGTGCAGGCAGAAGGTCCGAAACGACTGGAACACGCAGGCTAGAGGCCCGACGTCGCAGGTTAGGTAGAGCAAAAGGTACTCCACGAGCGTCGCGATGTCGAGCTGGCCCCAGACCTTGGAGGCGTGATTGTAGTCTTCTTCAGTAACCTCTAAACCCGTTAAGGTGTTTGCAGAAGGCCCCCCGGGGTGATCAGGAGTCTCCTTCAGACGGGACCACAAATCAAAATAATTGTAAAGAAAGACCCGTTTCCCAAAAAGAAGGCCCAAACTGCTCTTCCGTCCACGGCTTGTAAGGGAAACTCTTGACCAAATGATCCCGGAGCAGGTTGAAGGATTCGTCCGACTCCCGGCGTTTGAGACTGTCGCTCAGCGTCTCCAGACTCGACGACAGGAAATCGAAATTGTCTATAAAAGTTAACTTTCTAATGCTGAAAGTAATGTAAGTTTCAGACGTCCTGGGGAAAATGCATGTTCTTCTGATGATGAACATCTGCTGCTGTTGCTGCTGCTGTTTTTCCAACAGGCACTCGAAATGAAAAGAAAGAAGATAGGGACAGGCAACCACCTTGTGATTATTGCTAAATTCCAAATCGTTCTTCTTGGGTTTCTCAAAGGCGCATTGGATTGGCGAGTTGCAGAGTCTCTGATGCCTGACCAGCGTCTCTTCTCGGCAAAACGAGCTGAAACAAAAATGACAGAATTTCGTATTATCCTTTCAACCGAGTTTCTTCTTAAGTTTAGCGGTCGCGAGCCAACTGTAATGTTACAACAGATTAACTCGTACCAGCGGCCGCCGTCTCGTTGGATTCGAGAATGTATTAGCAACGCCATTTCTTCATTTTCATTCCTTCCTGTAGAAAAAAATCATAGTAACTTACTAGACCCGAAATATCTCCGGTGGCGTATTATCAAACCCAACCGCCCCGAGAACCTAGCTGGTATAGGCACACAGATAGGTGCACTAGATGGATAGATGGATAATTAGACAGATAGATAGATAGACAGACAGACAGACAGATAGATAGATAGATAGATAGATTGATAGACAGATAGATGATTAGATAGATAGATAGACAGATAGATAGATATAGATTGATTAATAGATAGATAGATAGATAGATAGATAGATAGATAGAATAGATAGATAGATAGATAGAGAGATAGATAAATAGATAGATAAATAGATAGATAGATAGATAGATAGACAGGTAGGTAGGTAGGTAGGTAGGTATGGGTAGGTAGGTAGATAGACTGAAAGATATAGAAAGATAAATAAATATAGTATAGTTAAAAATGGGGTTCCGACGCCGGTGTTTTAACATCCAAATTCAAAGATCTGTCATGTTACAACAGCTAAGCACTCGTGTGGCCTTTCACCCTCTCAACAAGTTCAAGGGAGTGTACGGAAAGCACGGATAACATAACTTCAAGACTGTAAACCATATGGGTGATACGTGTTTGAGAACACGTTGGTGAGATTGACTTCACATCAACCTAACTGTTATCATGTTTACCAAGAGAAACTCTTTTAGAATGCAATATTATCAACAGTGCCTTAACATAACTGCTTGACGAAATATCCTGTGTTGTGTTGTTGAGTAGGAATTAACAAACACGGTTAGGTTAATTTAATATGGATGATAACAGTTTACAGTAAAAAAGGATACATGTCAAATATAGACGTTTATAAACAATAGCATGGTCTTGTAAGGATTTTGTTTGTATCATTGACTTACGCCAAATACGCCAAATCAGTCATTATTCTTCGGTGTACAACTGAAGCAAGTACAGTGAGACTGAACATCACCACTTAAATGATATTCTTCACTTCTATTATCTTACTTTTACCATTCGGATTAGAGATGAATGAAAAACAACGTCGAGCTACGCCAAAAGCAGCACGTCGCTAACACAAGGTTTGTCGAAATTTACCAAGAACTGGCTATCGTGGTATGCACGTGCTGACGTGACATCGAATCGGAATCAACAAGTTTTTTTTATTAGTAATAAACACGCAGCTCTCCTGTATAAAAAGACCCATCTGTGAACCGAAGAACATCGCAGTTTCTGCACAAGCAACAACGATGTTTAAGCTAGCTTTCGTCCTTATCGCCGTGGCTCTTGTAGGCTCAGTAAGTTATTCTTCTTTACTACGGGAATATGGGTTAGAGTAATTAGTGATATGTTGTGTAGGATGCCTGCGCCACTGTTACCAATGTCCAGGGAGAAATGATTCGTCAAAGCTGGGATATCGCCAAGCGCAGGGCTCATCTCGGTCCTAAAACCTTCATCAGGTAACAATCTTAGGCGGGTGGAAGATTATTTAAAAGTAAAATAAGTTGTATTCCTCAGCCCTGCAGGAGATTATTGTGCATGTCTGTATATAGTGAAATCAGTGCGTATCTAACGACCGCTTTCGCGTTTGCTCCCAGGCTTTTTCGCGATCACCCCGAGTACCAAAAGCTTTTCTCAAGTTTGCCGATGTTCCCCTCGACCAACTCTCATCAAATGGCGACTTCCTGGCTCAAGCCTACACTGTGATGGCTGGTCTTAACCAGGTTGTGGAATCCACTGGTGACCTGCTGGCTTCTCAGCTGATTGATTTGGGTGTCGCCCACGTATCTCGCGGAGTCAAGCCCTGGCATTTGGACGTAAGCGCCCTTCTTCTCATTAAATGTCAATTTGTATCTATATATATTACAATGCTATATTATTACATAGTCTATGGCCGGTGCCTTGGTGGCCACTCTGAAGGAAGAGCTCGGCGAGAACTTGAGCCCCCAGGCTGAGGATGCTTGGATTGATGCCCTCACCATTATGAACAAAGTCGTCGCTGCTAACCTCAAGTACGAATAGCTTTCAGTTAAGTTACCAGCCGATTGCCATAATTCTTCCATTGGTGGTAGGTCTCAAGGTGAAGTTGCTGATGTTCAAACCAAGTTGACCCGCAACCAGGTCAAGGTTGTCCAGGCTGTGTGGGCCAAAGTGCGCGGCGACCGCCAACAGATCGCTGAAGAGGCCTTTGGCAAGTAATGCTTCAGTCTATCACAGACAGATCATTTGCAATTGATCTTCCTGTATTCGCTAGGCTGCTGAAGGACAACCCCGAGTACCAGGAGATGTTCCCCAAGTTCGCTTCCGCCGCCAACGTTGCCAGCGACGCCGAATTCAAGAAGCAGGTCACCGCTGTCGTCGAGCGCCTGGACGACATCATCAGCAGCCTGGGCAACGAACTGGTCCTGGTCGGCCAACTCATCTACCTGGGACACACCCACTTCCCGCGCAGGGTTAACCTCGAACACTTGACCAAGTTGGCTGACGATCTGGTTGAGGTACTCGGTAGCCGTGGTGCTAGCGCCGCAGAACAGGCTACACTTACGTCGGTGCTGAATGTCCTCATCGGCCAAATAGTCGACAGCCTGCACCATCATAACCCTTTACCAAACTCGGATAACTGACCTATGCATGTCCACCTTCGGCATACGAACGCGTTATTCTTTGTTCATATTTTTTTCTAAATAAATCAAGTAGTTGAAGCAAAATCAGCCGTTTGGCATTCTTTTAAACTTTTACGTTTATAATTGCAGCTGCTATCTTTTTTTGCTAAGGTAACAATCCAAGCTATTCACTCGTATAGTCATCAAGTTCAACTATAATCATATGCAAAGCGTGCAACGCTCGATTATATCTGTCTGAAGTGTCTGAAGCTAAGGTCTAATAATATTGTAGATATAACCGACAAATAAGCAATAGCTAGTCCTAATTGAAACTTTGTCGGATTGTGCTTAATACTTCATTCGTGATTAAGTTTCTGGTTAACGATAGTAAAATTAAACTTAAAAGACATATTACACTTTAAATTTTTAACCCATAGTATTTCTGAGTCATATATTTATAGCCTAAGCCAAAAAGTGCGCGTTAAGTTATACATGAATGCGGCCGAATGCCGAGTCGACTCATGTCCGATATATTGGTTCGAATCCGATCAGTCCGGTAGCTGGAAAGAGCGCCAAGTGTCACCTCGCCGACTCGTGTACGACGCACGCGAGTGCGGTTGAATGTGAAAAGCTCTCTGTTAAACAGCCAAATGACTCCTATGTGAAAACTGATGATTCAGGTTGGGTCATTGTGAGTCATTGAGTTCTCATGACGTGTGCGAACTTGTTACTTTCTACTATTCTCTATACTTGTAAGCGATGAGTAGAATGTTGGAATATTCTCTCTACAATTAAATTTATCTGTTTTGCTCTGATACCCCGAAGTCCAACGTCGAAGTGCACTTCAGTTATTCGTAAATTGTAAATTGAGATTTCATTCAGTAAAATAGCTTTTAATGCTCAGTCTTTACAAAGGACCAAGTTGAATTTCCGTTTCAGCGACTTGAACTACTTTTCGCTTAAGTAACTTGACAGCCATCGATACAAAAATTGCCAAGAGGTGGTTTCCAAATGGCGTAAAACGACGACTGTTTCCGTTAAAAATAAAAACTGAAGTCGGTTTAAACAATGTTGGACATAAACGTGCAGAACCACTGGCTTTTCATCATAGGGAAGAAGGGGGCCACTAAGGGATGATAAAACTGCTGAATTGAGCCCATAAGTTTATCGATGACCCGGAACCGTGGTTAACTGATCTCCTTCCAGTAGTTTACACAACCCACCAATTCTCTGGAACACTATAGAAAGCTGCGTGACGCTCGTCTCGTACTCAAAATGTCAGATAATACAACTACTCTTTTCGTTATTCTGAATTGTTAATATGATCATTACAATAACAGTGAATAGTTATCAATGTTTACTATTAATACTAGTGTATCATTCAAAAAATCGAAATACACTGGCTAATCAATGCCATCTAGCGGTACATCCAAGAACTAGAATAGCCATTGTTGTCATCACAAACCATAAACAGTTTCGCCTCTCTGGCTTCAGTTAAGTAATCTGTGCTGTTGTTAAATTACACTGAAACCTGAAAGACGTCGGTTTCAAGTTAATTGTTAATGTGGTTTAAAGAAACGAACGATTAAGCATAAAACCACGATATATTCAATTAAACGCTTACAGAAATGGCTACGTTTGACATTTCTCATGCTGCAAGTCTGTCTTCGCTTTGCGTCATCGACGGAAACACCAGCAAAGCTGCTGATTTGAAGGTATATTTCAATAAACGATACTGAACACTGTGCTAGATCTCAATCACTTGAATGACGTTTTACAGATTTCCTGTTTGGAGGTGTGCGGGGACTCGTTATACGTGGGCTGCGAGAATGGGTAAAAAAAATTCATTGCAAGTTGTTATAATTTATGTTATTAACTATTACATACAGGATGATTCTGGTGTTTCTCTCGGATTTGACGGCCAAAGGAAGTCTGCTGTTAAGTCAATATAACTCGTCTAATTTTGTGAGTTGATTACTTATATTTTAGATTAACTTAAATTATTCATTATGAATATAATTTTAGAAATCTTCAGTATCGTGTTTGAAAACCGTGTCGGCCCTCAACATCCTGCTCACCCTCAGCGGGGAAAGTCTTCTCCCAGTCAGCACGGACTCCCTTGAACCAACTTTCAACCCAAAGCTGAAGAACGTGACGACACTGTGCTTGAACGAGAACCCTGTCGACGATAACCCGTTTCAGTAGGGATAATTGCTATCAATATTTCAAAGTTTGACTTACGCTAAACGTTTCATGTATTAGGGTGCAGTTCTGCCTTGGGAGGAAGCGCTCCATCCAAGTTGCACTGCTGACGGAGGCAGAAATCAGAATCTTGAGGGAGATATCCGTATCACACTCCCCAAGGGCCCTGGCTATGGACGGGACGCGGGTCTGCGCCGCGGTGGGACTCGAGTACCTGTTGGTCGACGTGCAGACGAGGGAAATCCAGCAGCTGTTTGGTCGGGATTCTTCGCAGACTGCTATCGTAGAAAGAACTCGAAAAGTAATTCTATTCAGTTTCTTACTGTGTTGAAATTAATTTTAATTTCTTTGCAAGGGTGAATTTCTCGTCAGCGGGCCGGGCAACTTGGGCGTCTTCGTCCTCGCCGAGGGTTTCTCCAACACGCCACCCGTCTCGTGGAAGACCGACGTTACGTCAGTAGCCCTACAGCAGCCGTATCTACTGACGCTCTCCTCAGACGGGATTTCCGTCTACAGTCTGATCGACCAGCAGCTCAAGCAGACTATTGCTGTACCAGGCCTCGAGTTTCTCGTGCACGGGGATGGGAAAATCTGGGCGTCCAACGAGACAGACATCTTTGGTCTGGTAGACTTCTCGTGGGAGATACAGTTACAGGTATTAAGGTTTATGGTTCTGCACATGTTGTTAAATTTGACCAAATATCTGAATACATTAAATTGGTTCAAAGAAACTCATGGATGAAGACCGAGTCGAAGAAGCGTTAAAATTGCTACGGCACGTTCCTGTTTCCACCGAGAATCGCCAGCAGCATGAGACAAGTCTACGAGAACTGCAGTCTCGGGTGGCGTTTCTACATGTCGAACGGGGAGAATGGCGAGATGCTCGGGACCTCTTAATTGAGGCCTATGTCGAAATTAGAAAGGTTCGAATAAGCCTGTATTTTGACGTGACTCATGTTCAGTTGACTCAGTATTCTCAAATGACTCTTGTGTATTTGTCATGCATATTACCTGATGTATTTCTAATTTAGTGTATCATATTATATATCATTTATTTATTTTTCATAGGTCCTGTCTGTACTCCCAGATATACTACCACAAGATTCCCCCTTTACAGCCAGCATTCCAGAATCGCAGTCATTGGCCGCCAATATATCACGTGATCCGGAAAGAGCCAGTCAGTATCGAGCTTTTTTGCGGGACTACTTGCCTCTGATTCGCCGGGCGGGGGACGAAGATCACCAACGATTGGCTGACTTTGCCTTATTAAAACTGTATTGCCAGGAAAATTCGAAGGAACTACTTGAGCTGGTTACGGACTGCAAGTTGGGAGACGAGGAGTCACGAACGGTCCTACGCGAGACGGGGAATCATCACGCCCTGGCCGTCCTGCTTGAATCACAAGGGAGGATCGCGGAAGCCCTCGAGCTGTGGACAAAGCTCCTCAACAATGAACTTAATGACGAAAGATTTCCAGGAATACAATTTGTCGGCAAGAAAATTCAGGAGTACAAAATATCAATCTTTTTTTAAAATTATATCGTTTATTTAAATTATGTTATCTGTTTGCAGCACTAAAAATCTGTCCTTGGCGTTTCGATTCTCACCTGCAGTGCTGCGGGACGCCCCGAGAGACGGAACCGAGATCTTCAAGAACTTCTTTAGGAAGAGTGAAATTCCCGTACCATCGGAAGTGGAAGCATCGTGTAACTTTCTGCGGGAATTCCCCGACGTATTTAGAGAATTTCTCGAGTTCCTTGTTTACGAGAAAAAGTCTGATGTAAGGAACTGTTTAGATTACATTGATTTACATAACATATGCAATTAAATATGAGCAGCTCGAGACGGTTCACACTGAATTAGCTCTCGCTTACATGGACGACTTGAGCCATGGGAAGAACTCCTCAGGAATCAAGTTGCGTTCCCTGCTGAGATCTTCTAAATGCCTGGACTTTGCGGAATTGCAGAGAAAGATCGATGTGCAGAGCCACCCGTATGAGTACGCCATCATCTGTGGACGATTGGGTGATCACGAGAAATCTCTCCGGTTGTTTCTTCTCCAAATGAAGGTATCAACAACCATCTTGTTTCAATTATGTTTTTACCCTGTTATATTGGAACGTCGTCAAAATGTTTATCATATAATCTTACAGGATTTTAATGCAGCTGTCGAATATTGCACCTGTTCTTCTGATTCCCGCGTTTGGACGATATTGGTCAGCCTTTGCACTAGTGTGGTGCAAGACGAGTTTCTCGAAGACCTCGTCAAACTGATGACCGTCAAACCGCAGTATTTTGATCCCACAGCCTCGTTTCAGGCTCTACCCAATGCAACCCGTATTGATGCCTTGCTACCTTTCGTCAAGTACGCGTTACGAGAAGCGCTACATCGACACAGGAGTAGTCAGGTACACGTGCATTTCTTTGAGAACTCACAATCAGAACGTCCTTTGGAAAAAATAAGGTTGAATGCCAACTTGACTTGGAGACTGTGTATTTGATTTCAATAATGGAATTTAAAAGTAAAGTACTCATTGAGTGTTCTCGTTACAGCTCCAGGTGGCGATGTCGCTGGCGCACCTCACCGAGAGTCGATACCTGCTGGCCCGAGAGCAGCGGGGAGTCTTCATCCTGTGGCCGGGCAGCTTCTGCTACATCTGCAGAAAGAACTTAACGATGGGCGAGAAGTCGGCTGTGACGCGCTTTCCGAATGGAGTCGTTGCACACACAGGGTGCGTTAGCCGTGAGAACGTGTGCCCCGTGACAGGCCGAGTGTTCCAGGCGGAGAAGACTGTAGAATGATAATAATCACAGTTTACCAACAGTTAAAGGATTTGTTATTTGTATTTATGTAAGCTTTGTCAATGCATGGGCTAAATTTGTATTGGCGTTTGAAAAAAATGTCTGTATTCAAAACCTAGTTGTTCTTCATTGTTTCATTTCAAAAACCTAAAAATCGCGCCATCTAACGGCCAACCAATGAACTATCCAGGTAACTGATTTTTACTACATCGATATTGAAAATGTTCATTTAGCCTTACATAAATAGCATTTTTAATTAAACCGATTGTTTCAATGCTCATTAAACAAGTCTCCAATGGACTCAGCAGATAATCTTCTCACATGACTGGAATTCTCATAATTTAATTAGCAATGCAATTATAAACCCAATCGGTTTGAAATGAAACACTGTAAGCAGACTGTGTCCTTATATAATAATCGCCCATGCGGGTTATTTAAGTGGGAGGTGTGCGGGTTGAATGAGGGGAATGTAGAAGAATTAAAAAAAAATAAAACAAATCGGCGTGCGGCTGCCGTGCATCTTTTGCTCAGGAATGTAGACAGGAACGCATCGCTACAGAGCGCTTTGGCGGGAACTTACGGTCGCCACATTCTTTCCGTTTCTTTATTCAATTATTACACACAGAACAATCTGAAGTACAGATTTTTGTACAATTTGACATACAAAACCGGTGGGCATCGAGTTTAAGGCAGTGGTGTTTAAACGCAGAATTAAAGTCTCGTCAAACTGGTCTGTTATGATAATAGGGCGCATTCCATCGGCGGATTGACTTGATGACGTCACAAAATGGCGACTGATGTGTAGCCTCTGATCCACACAGCGTCTTCTCTTATTTTGTCTTTTATCGTTTAGGCTGAAACAATAAGTCGCTCGACTTGACGCTAACTTGTATTTGTTAGAGAAATGTTGCGACTGTGACAGAATCTTTCTATGTTTGGAAAAAGCTTGTCTTTGTTTTGTAAATACTTGTTGTGTTATATGTTACCACAATCGAATGGATGGATTTTTATTGAATAATAAGGCTGGAGTTATTACCATTGAGCTGCTGATTATTTATCGCGTCTCTTTGCTATTAGTGCCTGTATTATTCTTCATTTATAATGGACAATCCACTGTCCAGGAATAAGAATGTTAACGAAGAGATTCCACTGCCCCAAGGCTGGGAAATGGGCCGCGATTTCGATGGCAAACCTTACTTTATCGACCACAACAACAAAGTCACGACGTGGATTGACCCTCGGGACAGGTTTGTTTATTATCGTAACATGTATGACATTCATGATTACAGTTTGTGTTTCAAAATTCGTAGGTTGATCAAACCGCAGAGTTTCGCCGACTGTGTCGGACCCGAGCTGCCTCTGGGATGGGAGGAATCGTATGACCAGCTCGTCGGACCGTACTACATCAACCATTTAACACAGAGGAATCAGTTGGAAGACCCACGGCTCGAGTGGCGGGCCATTCAGGAGGCCATGCTGAAGGATTACGTCCTCACTGCCAAAGATAACCTGGAAGCCAAGAAGGAGATTCTGGACGTCAAGCAGAAGCGACTCCACCTGGCGCAGGAAGAATACCAGTTGTTGCAGCAGACGACGCCGGGGCTCATGACGTCCAGAACTTCCCGTAAGAGCTTGATCAGTCAGTTTTCGTTTATTCTGCTATTAACTTCTTGTTTTCAGTCAACTCGACAAGCAGCGGCTGCAGCACTAAGTACGACCCCGACCTCCTCAAAGCTGACTTGACGCACGCCAAGAAGCGAGTGGCCCGCTTGAAGCAGGAAATTGAGCAGTCGCGGACCGAGTACTCTTACCAACGGAAGGGAGTCGACATTCTAGCGCAGTGCGTGTGATGATTTATCTCGTTTTCACCCTGATTTTTAAATTTATTTAATGTCATAGGGCTGACGACAAGTTGTCGAACCTCCCCGCCAGCTACACGGTGGCTGAGGCCAGGGCGATTGTAACCGAGCTGCGCAACATTCAGCACTCATTGTCGACGGGGGAGAAGGAGAAAGCCGAGCTGATGACCTCCCTGTCGAAGCTGAGGGACGAACTGATACGACTGCAGCCTGTCGCTGGGGAGATGTCGCCCAACCTGTCGTCGTTGAGTCTCCCACAGGAGAGGTTCAGCACATCATCACAAACCGATCTTTCAGGTTAGTTTCCCGTTATCCCAAATCAGTTACAGGGCGCTAAAACCTGATTGTTTCTTTGAAATATTCAGGTGAAATCCCGCCAATCGGCACCCGCCTGGCTGAAATGGCCCGGACGCGACTCCAGTACGAAGACTCGCGCAAGCAGCTGCAGCAGCTTCAGCAGAAACTAGCCGATCTGGAGGAGAAAATCGCCCCAGGACAGTCGGAATCCGACAAGGACCGCCTGCTGCTGATCCAAGAGAAGGAGCAGCTCTTGCGGGAGCTCCGCAGCATCGGTCCCCGCTCCCGCTCTAAGCAGGAGATGGAGTCCGTCCGTCTGGAGATCGAGCAGCTGGAAAAGGACCTCAGCCAGGCGCTGGAGAAATCCAACCGGACCATTTCCGATCGATTGAAACTGCACGAGGAGCGCCAGTCCCTGCTGCAGGCCATGCGTACTGCCCTGCGCAACGTGGCCCACCTCGAGGGTCAGCTGCGGACCCTGTCGGCCAGCACCCTCAGCATGTCCAGCAGTTCTAGTCTGGGTTCCTTATCCAGTCACGCTTCTTCCAAAGGTTCGCTCTCCTCCGTTTTGTCCTTCAGTGACATTTACGGACCTCCGCAGTACTCGGCCATCGTCAGCGCGGCGCTTAGCAGCCCGCAGGGTCAGCATCTTAGCCTCTCGGACCTGCACCAGCGCGTGGAAAGGCTGTTGGCTCAGCAGCAGGAAGCTCCAGCAGCAGCGGAAGTCATTTACGCCAATCTGGCGGGAAATTATCCAGTCTACGCCAACTGCGAGCTGCTGCCTCCGGCGCTGGCACCCATCCCGGAGGCTAGAGGTCAAGCCAGCAGGCCGGAGAGCGAGAGCAACGAGACGGTGTCGGCGTCGGCGTCTTGCGAGTCGGTGACTGGGGACAGTGGGGTGTTTGACGCCTCGAGTAGGAGGACGTCATCGTCGAATCTGTCGCATTTGGAGACGGCGCAAGTGCAAATGGGACTCAGGTGAGGCGATTGAAACTAGTTAAATAAATACTTTTCCGTGTAAAACTTAGTTATATTTTTAAAAAGTGACGTGAAATTAATTGGATGAATGAAATTATTTGACGGAATCGTGTTATATTATATCAAGTAAATGTCATTATTAATATAACTTTATGTCAATTCTAAAAAATTTTAATTCTTAATTTGAAGTGTTTGCTATCTGTTTTATATTAATTATATTTTTGATGTAAGTGAACACAGTATTTTGCATGTTATGAAATTGATTTAAATGGAGAGGCTGAATTCACGCGAATTGGTGAGTTAAATGTATTGCAATGAATGGCATTTTTTAAAAATTGCAGATATATATCCCTTGAAGGAAGTTTACACGTCAGCGTCAAGCGTGTCCGCAACTTGGCTGCTTTGGCCTTGCCACCGAATAACCGGGTGTAAGTTCAGTATTTTTTTTTTGTAAGACACAAAATCAACAGCTTATTACTGTGTATGTTATAGTTTACTTGATTAATGTAACCTTTAGTATTAAAATTTTTTAGATTTTTTTTACTTCGACCTATTATTTATTATTGTTTTTTATTGATTATATTTTTGATATGGTATTTTTATATTAGTTATGTGAAAATCACGGTTCTGCCGAGCGTTTCCGACGTGCCGGTGTGCTGCTGCACGAGGATCATCGGCGACCTGTCGCAGGCCGTTTTCGATGAGACCTTCCGACTGCCGATTGCCGCCTCAAAACTGACCACCAAGAGTCTCCACGTGTCCGTTCAGATCCACAACGAATCCAGTTTGGCCGACGACGAGAGCGCCGTAAATTAATTACTATTTTTTTAATTTCAATTAATGGGAAAAAAAACCATATCCTTTATTGGGCTTTGATTTAATTGTGATTTAATTTTTAGTTGTAATTTCTCTGTAACTTAATTTTTTAACTGTTGTTAGAATCTTCTATATGTTATCTGTTAGTTTCAAAATTTACAAGTTTGATTATAGTATCAGTTGCTGAAAAATAAAATACGATGTAAGTAACTAAAATTGTGACAAAAGTTTTAAAAAATTACCATTAAATTAATTATTTTACATGGGGTTCGTGCCCTAGATATTAGCATTTACTGGTTCCCAATTAAAGTGAGGAGGAGTACGAATGTTTCAGATATACTTAATAATAAACGAATTGAATGAATAATTAACTTTTAAAAAGTCATTAATGTGTTAATTTTAATTTTTTGGAAATAAACAGGGCTGGGCTCAGATTAGTTTAGCCGATTTTACGGCGGACAATGCGAACGTCCGCTGGTACAACATCCTCGGAGTCCGCTGCCTGGGACTGAAAGCCGTGCAGCAGCCACCGTCTATATCGCTAGGAACGGAAGCATCATCAGCAGCCGCGGCAGCAGTCGCAGCAGCGCCGGTGAAGGAGGAGAGCAGCGACGAGTCGACGATTGTATCGTCGCAGCCGTCTACGCTGACACGCAATCAACGTGAGAAATTTATCGAATGGAGTCTAATATATTGACAGTAAATTAGCCTGTTGTAATGACATTGGTTTGTTATCATCCAGTTGATTAGGGTCTTAGGCTGTAGCACGCCTCTGTAGTCTTATTTAATGTGAATAAGATATTGTATTAAACTACCGTAGATGGATGGATGGCTGGATCTATTGATAGACAGAAAAATAGTTTGATAGATATATAACTAGGTAGATAGACAGATGGATGGATTGATGGATAGATCTGGATAGATAGATGGATAGATAGGTAGATAGACAGATGGTTGGATTGATGCATAGGTAGATATATCGATAGATGGAAGGATGGATAGATAAATAGATAGATGGATCAGTAGGTAGATAGGTAGGTTGTACTGGTGGATAGATAATTGGATCATCCAGTTATGTAGATTGGTAGACAAGATAAAGAGAAGGGTTTATAGATACATAGATGAATCGATGCATAATGTAACAGATGGGAAATTCTGTGTGCTGGTGTAATTCATGTCATATAATATTACTCTGTGTAATGTAATGCATAAATTGATTTCCAAGTAATTAATTTATTGATGAATTCAATTCACTGAATAGGAGCCCCCACTCTGGGACAACTGGAGGTTCTCCAACAGTGTTTAGACAGCGACGATGACAGTTCCTCGTCGTCCGGATCGTCGTACGCCGGTCAGGTGGAAGTCGACACCAAGCGGGAGCAGCTGGTCGACCGCGTCCTTGAGGAGCAGCTCCACCAAGGGGCCGAGACGAATGGAGAAGAGGAAGAGGAGGAACATGATGGTGATGACGATGAAGAAGAAGACGAGGGAGAAGAGGAGGAAATTAGCTACGTCTACTCGCTGGCCTCGATCAAAGTATTTCAATTTATGTCAGTTATACTTAGCCTATCAATTTAAATTCAATTCAGTTTTTTATCTTATTATTTATCGACCATATACGCTATTGTAAGCATATATTTGACATTCGCATTTTTGGTCTGATACAGTTTGTATATAATTAATTTGAACTTTGACCTCTTAGCCTCCGCAGCCGGAAATGGAAGACAAGAGCACCAACACGGAATGCGTCTTCCCGCCGGATCGTCGTGCTGCTGCTGCCGCTGCGGTCAGTCACCAGCACAGGGCCGTCTTAGTCAAACGATCGCAGACGTTTTCACCCAGCGCTGCAGCCAAGCGGGTCGAATACATCTGCAGGTTAAACAGAAGCGACAGCGACAGCGCCATGCCCCTCTACCGGCGCGGCGGAGGTCCCTTCCAGCGCAATGCCATTGAGAGGAGGTCGCTCAGGTGGAGGGCGTCGCCCCTGATGGGTAGCGCGGTTTCCGTCAGCGAAGGTCATTTTCTATTTTTATTTTTTTATATACGAATACTATATTGATTTTAATATAATTATTTATCCTAGTAGTCTGTATAATATTAACGATATTATTGCTGACATTTTTGCAATACTAACGAAATACATAATACAAAATACTGCGATCTTCAATATATGTTGTTTCAGTTTGTTGTTAGTTAAATTAATTGATTAATAATCCCTTTATTAGAATAATCAATTGCAAAATCCATCAATTAACCATATTCGGGAAGAATTTTAGTTTTAGCGTATGCATGTTATTTTCAGTAATTAATAATATTGAATTCAGTAATATTTAATATTCAAAAAGTAATGGTAAATTTTGTTTGAAAAATCTTGATTCTTTGATCATTATAATTTTAATTTAACGTCAATATGTTACAAGTCTTTACTAATTGCAAACTGATGTATTATCGCGTATTTGTAAATATATAGATCCAGCAAGGATACCGGGATCAGCGCCCGCAGCGGATAAGAAACAGTCGAGCAGCCGCCAACAGCGCAAGAGTAAAAAGCTCCTTCCGCCGAGAACGACGGTGGACCTGGAACTGGATCTGTTGGCCCAGCAGAAGCGACTGGAGGAGCTGCAGGACGAGATCAGCCGGATGAGGGAGCTCAAGCACAAAATGGAGCAGCTCCGCGTCCAGGGGATCCATTCGCTGCCGTCCTGGCTGGCGGAGGACGAACGATTCTCTGTATTCCTTCAGCAGGTGAAAATCAATATCATAACGACGACTGAGAGTCGCTCGTAACGAGGCATGAGTACGAAGGGCGACAGCTACCAAAGACAGGCTGATTGGGTCGCTCGTAATGGAATATTAGCATAGTGAGCGACTAATACCTAAGAAAGATGAATCCTGGTAGTCGCTCTTTATGGGATATTAACGTATACAGCGACTGCTTTCAAAAGCTTAATACTACTGGTCGTTCCTTATGGAATTTTCATTAAAAAAACACACGACTGAAACTTAAAAGCATATTTTTGTGTATTGGCCCTTTAAATGTTTGCTGACCATGAAAAGTGATATAACAAAATCGTGTCTGGTTCTTTTTAATCGTAATTAACTTAAAGTTAAGTTTTGAAATTGTTAAATCAGGCACGGCTGAACAAGGAGGAGAAAACAGCAGAAGAGAGGCGACTGGAGAAGCTGGTGCGCAGAACAACGCGCGAGATTTACCGGCTGCGCAAGAGCAAAGCTGCCAAGGGCCAACTCGACTCTGTCTCCTTTAGGTACTTTCTAATGTTCATTTCAGATTCAGAATCATTGATATTTTATTATTTAATATTCTGGTTTAACTGTATTAAGTTAATTTTATTTTCAAGTTAATTATTCATTTAATAACTGCCATTTATTGTTTTAATTTTCTTCGGTAATTCAATTCACACAAATGTAATCTTTTTTGAAAAAACTGATATAATTGATGGCTTTTAAACAAATTCCGATGCGAATTAAACTTTTAAAAATAATCAGTGATGTTAAATTAATTAACTAACTGTGAATGTTGTCATAATAGCAAATTAATTTCAATTAATTTTTTCAGGTATTTATTTTATATTTATAGCCGATGATATTATTCCTGTCCGTAGCATTATAACTCTTGTCTTATCTTGTTGCACTTTTGAAAAAGTGTTCATTATTTCATTATTATGTGGTGATCTTATTTCCTGGAAAAAATTCAGTTCCTATCAGATTCGAATAATAATTATGACACTTTCAATTACAAGTCAACTAATTCATAAACTTGAATTAATTGTAGAGAAAAGATGGCATTCTTCACGCGGCCTGCCTCTTCGTCGCTGCTGGCCTGCGCCAGTCTCCTTGAGGAGAACACCGGGGACTCTCCTTCACCGCTCGGCACTACCAAGACGTTTGACGACCTCTACGAGACGGGGAAACCGTTGAGAAGCACCCCGGCGCCGGTATCGTGCGACTCGCTGCCGCGGTTGACCAGCGCCCAGTTTGCCGAGCAACGCCTTAAGTCGCGGGACCTGCGCAGTCTCACCCTGGCCGAGCTGCAGCGACTCCAGCACCTGTCAAACGACTCGAAAACGCGGCGATTGACCCTGGCCGAGCTGCAGAGACTCCAGCAGCAGGCGCCACTGTCAACCGACCTGCTGAAATTCAAGTCTGCGCTGCTGAATCGCGAATTGAATGACCGCGCTCAGCTACCGCTCAACCACGGCAGTAACCCGGCTGTAACGGCCGAGAGACGTGAAAGCTGTACTGGAAGTACCAAGGAAGCTGCCTTGGATTTGGAACTAGGCGTGCAGGTGTAGGTCGCCTCTTATGGGAGTTTAACGAGGGGAGCGACCGATACCAAAGACAGCCTGGTGTTGGGTCCTTCTAACGATTTCAAGCAAATGGAATTAAGTCGCTGCTTTATGGGGTTTTAACGTGGTGAGCGACTTACACCAAAGACGGTCTGATATTGGCCTTATCAAGCAAATGGGACTGGGTCGCTTCTTATGGGGTTTTACCAATAAAAGCGACTGACACCAAAGACGATCTGTTATCGACCTTCATCTTTGAGGTTGAAGCGTTCAGCGGTGGTCGCTCATATGAGGGTTTTAACATAGAGAGCGACTGACACCAAAGACGGGTCTATGTTGTCCCTTCATTACTGATTAAAGTCGATAGGCGTAGGACGCTCCTTATGGAACTTAACTATTGGCAGCGACTGGTACCAAAGACGGATTCTGATTTTGCCCCCGTCCTGGAAGGCGGTCGCTTCTGGTGGAAAGTAACACTGCGAGCGACAGACCAGAAAGCCTGACTTTGGTATCGGTCGCCAGCAATGGATGTCGTGTGTCGACAGCGACGTGTATTCGAAAGAAAATCCTGTGGATCTTGTTAACCTATTTATAATGGTTGTGACTGTTTTGAATGAGACGGAAAAGGGGAGTACTAATTTTCATGGGGTGGTTCGTTCTTGCATGTTAACAAGGGAAAGTCCGCTGCTTTCGTTGAAGGGGTAAATTTCTATCTTGCCACCCCTCTGTTAATTTTATACCTACGATTTCGCTGTATAAATCCACTTGTGCCTTATACTCGATGAACCATGTTTGTGCAAAAAGGGGAAAACCGTTTTGTTCATAGGACACTTTTATAATTTAACCATTTATACTTGGGGAGGAAAAAACGTTAAAACCGTGTACAGCATTTCATGTTTCTCGTTTCTTGGAATAAATAAATGACTCGTAACATTTCAACTCGTGTATTTGGCTCCGTAGTACTTGATTCCATTCTGAACCGAGGCTCTCGAGTACTTTGTCAAGATGCCAGTGACGGTCTGCTTCCCGCTAATCAATGGCTGGACGTACGGCGTGATTTCCTCCAACGTCCATTTCGCTTTCCTGCGGAACAGGATTTGGAATCGCTCGTTGAAATCCTCGGGTAGCGAGTACTCGGGCAGGTAGACGATCCTGGGGGGACGTTCGGCAGGGTCGACCAGAGCCAGGCCCCGCAGGAGCTCCTTGTCAAACGGCAGACCTGGGGGAAGTACCTCATCCATGACTTTGACGAAATCGTCCAGCGCGTACTCGCGACTGTGCTGGAATAGGCAGCTGGCAAAGAGTTCTGCCACTCTGGCGGAGTGGAATGAGAGAGCACCGTCCTTTTCGACAAGGAACATCTCAGCACAGTGGACGCTGACTGCCGGTATGTCAAAGTCGTCCATGATGCTGAGAACCTCGTCTTTTGTGCTCGGTAACGTTCCGCGGGACTGCTGAACGAGACGCGTCAACCAGTCGTACTGTAGCTGAAGGTCCAGGAAACGCCATTTACCTGAAATATAGTTCCAACTTTCATGTCGTTTTATTTTAAAATGATCAATTGTCGGTTACCATTTAACCGGATAGCGGAGAGATTATTGAGCTCGTCCAATAGTTCAGACTCGCTCATCTGAATTTCGTCTTTCAGATCGGAGAAACCAAGCCCCTTGCGGTCACTATCATCCCGATCCCGCCCGCGGTACGCGTGCTCCTTCAGCGTTGCTCGAAGACGCTGCAGTTTTGGTCGAACGGGCTTCAGCTCGAAGTACGTGTGGTAAATACCTTTTACCTGCGTAAATTCACCTCCGAAGTGAGAAACAAACAGTAATATTTTCAAGCATAGACAATATTACAGTGAGGCCTTTCAGCGTGCGGGTCTCGTCTTGTTCAACCATTTCGGCGTTTTTCATAAGTGGCATTAGCAATAGACTGTTTGACGTCTCTGCCTCCTTGATGTCGTAGGTGGCGTCATCGGTGCAGAGGATCGCGGAATCGTCCTCAAGTCCCCGCAAGATTAAACTGAATATAAAATTGCAAAGGTTCACTTCATTTAATTATAATTAAGATAAATTGATCGAGTTATAAGGAACCTTTCACCACGGCTGAGGTACTCGAGCATCGGTTTCGACACCTCGAAGAGTTTGAACTGCTTCTTGTCCATCATGGTCTTGGAGAGATCCAAAACAAAACTTTCCCTTTTTAATTCATTTTCTGTTAGTTTGGCAAGAGTGATAACTCGTCGGACTTCTTCTAAATTACGTTGGGAGCACATAGTACAAGTATAAGACCTTCTTTAAATGTGGTCGTTCGGTACGTGTGACAGAATGTAAACAATCACATTGGCGCCACCAATTAGTCTAGCGTTGCCAGCTATAAAAACATAACATTATTCAAGTATAATTTTCATGTAAAATAAACTGAAATAATCATTTTGTTGTGTTACATTCCGATTTCAACAATTTCGTTGCTTGTACCATACACGTTGCTGAAGAGGAACCGATTATATCATTATTATGAGATTCTCAAAATCCCTAATGTATATCGTTATCGTTCGTCTGCATAGATACAACCGCTCATTATAGCAAAAACTATTCCACTGACACGGTTTGGGTGAGCAAGACGATTCTTCGTCGAGATGGAATATCGGGAATTCGATTGTTTCTTTCATTAACACTCAAAGTTCTGTGTTGCTGGAGTATAATAGCCACGAATCAAGGTACTACATGTGGTATGGATCTCAGGCTTTGTGCGCCGAAATGCAAGTCTTTGTATATTGCAAATGACCAATTGGCCGTCTGCTAAAGCTCGGACTACCAGACTATGTATGATGCCTTGCTGCAGTTTTTTTTTAAAGTTTACTTTCTGCTTTCTTTAGTAACGCCTATACGAATTTGTCTGTTAAATTAGGTGCCTTGGCTAACACGAAGTCTGACTCTTTCAGCTGTGTCTATTAGTGCATTATAAGATATTAAAGAATTACCAAGGGATTATAAATCCAAGTCAAGTTATAAATTCTATACATGGAAGCAAAATGTAAAGTAGAATTATCGCGATATACCGACCGAACTTACCAACACCACGAAATAAATCTAACTGGTTTAGATGGGGTATTACAGTAGTTCCGTAACTTCTGTAATGATAGTAAGAAAGTTCGAGGAAACTGACACTCGTCAGGTCACACTATGGGAGGCCTAACCATGGGATATTTGTATCCGGGACATGAAAGCATCAGGGACTTGGTGAGTTTCTGTATCTAAGATAATTAGAGATTAGCGTTAAGTCTTAATTATAACCTTAGCCTTCACGGAGTGAACAAAGGCGCAGATGGAGGCAAGGGGTCGCAACGCTGTTTTATGAGAACATCAAAGAAGCTGAAGTCTGAAGTCGTTTCTATGTTGATAATCGGCTACCCGAAACATAATGCCTTTTCACTTTTCACGATCATAACTGAGATAGAAAAATACCGTTTCATTGTAAGATCTTCAGTTTACGCTGCACGACGGCTAAACCAACTAAATGAATCGTAATCTCATTCAATTCCACCCAAGTTTAAGTATCAAAACGGAACGGACGGAGTCCAGTAACCATAGGTAAGCAATTTAGACATAAACCCATAGATGCTAAATCGTGACGTTAACAAAAACAAGTTAGAAGCAAAGAATGAATCGTTTTGTGGATTGGGAACGTATGAAACCCAAACGTGCTCACTACACACGAACCTTCCAAGGACTGTCACAGTACAGACTTGAGTTAGTTGCTATAGCAATATGTGTACAGTGTCAACAAGCAGAAATTGTTTCGCATGTCTGGCCATAGACCCCTGGCATTCTCCCGTTGCAAGCGAACTGTAATCCTTACCAGCGATAGGGGAGCTGATTGTTCACCATCGCTTATTGTCGTGTTTTGGTGCTTGCACGGTTTGGCGTGATTGCGATGCATGGTTCTGTGCAATGGTTCTTATTGTAATACCTGTCCTGGCATTTTGCGAAGCAGTTTCAACAGTGAATATCAAAGACTATTGGTTACCTGTGTTCGACTCCTTAGAGGTTCCATTTCCGTTCCAGTAAAGAAACAATAAACGTCCAGAGAATGCTCATTACTAATTTGAAGCTTAAGCTCGCGTACATATAGTACAGTGCAAACGAAGTTTTGGTATTCGATGTTTCACCACCTGTACAGAGATGTATCTTTCTGCAGTGCTCCTGGCAGTGCTGCTAGGCTATTCTTTGGCATTGGAACGCCTGCTCAGTGGAGCGCACGTGAGAATCGGCTACTTGGAGGTACTTAAAACACTTATTAGCAGACTGGGGCATCTGATATGAACTGAAAGTTGTCATAGATTTGGCCAAGTATGTATACAGACCATATTGGTGGAAGGACGACTATCAACGGGCCGCTTGCTTTGTTGGTTGAATGGGCTGCGAAACGTGCAAATTTTACGTAAACTATACATCGTTTAAGTTAACTGTTGAGACGACAGTTAAAACTCTAATTTTGACATCACATACAGGTATGAACTGATCCAACTGGACTACACAAATAAATTTGCTGGTTTGCCATGGGAATTTGAAACCAAGGTAAAGTCATTTTCTTTTCTTTTTCTTGTGAGTTAAACACAGGCTATTTGCTTTTGAAGAAACTCAACTGGGCTGTGACGAATTGGGCGCTGTCTCATGGCAGGAACTACTTGGCTGATATACTTTTTCCTTACAACTACGAAGAGTATGCTATTATCATACCGTTCCCAAAACGGGAACCCAACATCCAAGCGGCTATTCTGCCGTACAGTGGAGAGGTAAACACATCGTGAAACATATCTTGTTCATGGTGTCTACCGGCCATTTGCCGCATCAAGGATAATGTTTCTTGCACGCACAGAAAGAACTAAGTGTCACCGTGGGATGAAAGCAGTGCACTGCTACAAATTTCTCAATTTTGTTGTATACGATTTGTGCAGCCTTTGTTTACTGTTTCCCTTAAGGTGTGGGCGTGCATTTTATCGGCAATGACAGCCGCTATCCTCTCACTCGTATGGCTGGCGCGAAAGAAGCGATGGCTGTACCGTAGTAAACGTACTGACCCGTTCGTTTCGTACCATAGCTCCAGTATGTACGTGGTAGGAGTTGCCACGAACCAAGGTAGAAGACCTGAAGTCACTATACAAAATCAAAGCAAGTATACAGGGATGCATAACTACGTTACCTAAAAGGTGCAAGCTGCTCTTCTAAAGCACGGTCCACCAGACTTGTAGCGGGTGTCTGGTGTTTCGCTGCCGTTGTTCTAGTCAACGCGTACAGTAGCTGCCTGATCACGTACATGACCATTCCCAGCATTTCTCCGGTTGTCCGTAACATTGAGGACCTTGCCAATCGTAGCGATCCTCAAATTTTAACACGTGCTGATTCCTTCATCCGTGTTTTGTTCGAGGTGAGTAGTGTAGTAGTACATTTGAAGCGTGAAATCACGTTGATGCATTACATGCTTTTAGACGATTTGATAGAGAATATACCATTATCTCAGTAAGTATATACTTCATTGCCATTAACCTGAGTAAAGCAAACCTTTCATTTCTTTCATACGGGTAAAAGTACATGTACCTCATTATCTTAATTTGCATGCATATAGCTGTAAGAAAACCTTGATAAATGCAGACTAGCGCTGTGTACCGACCCTACTGGGAGAACGCAGCTAAGCGCCCTAATAAGTTCTGTGGTTCAACCCTTGGGCAGTTGGAGAAGTGTGTGAACCTCGTCAAGGATGGGGGACACGTCATGGCCGTGGTTATTATTTGACATTATGCCTTTAAGTTTAACACCGATTGTCTTTGGGGCATCCAGGATGATACTTTGGGTCCTTTACTGGTACACAGAGCTTTCACTCAAACAGGCTCTTGCCAGGTGTCTCTGGCTGAGGGAAGATACGCGCCTGGTTATTCGGGGACTATACTACCCCTGAACAGTCCACATCAGCTGCGAAATCGGATTGACACGGTGTTAGTTAGATTGCAGTTTTAGATAGCGTTTGGTGAATTTGACTAAAATTTATTTTGTTAAAAAAAGGACGCTGGAAGCAATCAGCTATGGCCTGGTCGACGAGTGGAAAAGGCGATTCCGACCAAGGAATAACCCTTGCATCAACTACAAAAGCGCTAGCACCAATGTGAAGAGCCTTACTCTGAAAGATTTAACCAGTGGATTCGTCGTACTTGGAATAGGAGTCACGTGCAGCTGCTTTGCGTTCTTATTCGAACGACTATTGGTTACTGTGAACAAGAAAGCTAAGTAATTGAAATACATTACACACGTAGATTGTAGTAGTGCTGCTAATACCAAGCCAGTACAGTCCAGAGCAAAGAAAAAGGGTTCTAAACGGTAGGAAATTCTGGGTCTTTTTAACTTTAGAGTTTTATTATGACAAAAGTAATTACTTCATTCAAATGAAATTCTACTAGTGTACAAAATACTACAAGTTCTACAGTCAGCATTTTTTGGCTGTTATATCGTGACAACGTGGGAGCCATGAGCGACCAATCCTTCGCCAGCGAGAACCTTTTTTTTAAATTGCTCTAGACTTTGCACACATTACACATGCACGAGTTATACTAAAACAGTAGTGTCAGGCTTCATCTACGGTTTAAACCAAACTTAACAATCGTTAAAATGTCAAAATTAGAACGGTAAGAATCTTTACCGCTTTTAGGTATCCCGTTGGAACACTATTACGTTCGTAAAGCAACTGAAGAACATTACAACTTGGCACATTTGAACGGATGGTTGTGCAGCAATTATAAATTGATGCTATTGCTTTGCAAATACATGGTGTCCATGGCCCCGATATCCTCATATTGGTGAATAGGTTTTCAGGTAGCAGCACGTTAAAGTGAAATTCTGCTCGCCTTACTCCCTATCCTCAATAGGTATGGTACCTAGTACGAGTCTAGTTTTCGCTGGATCTCTTCAAGGGCCTCTTTGACTTCTTCCGTGTCATTATTCACTTTCATTTCAGTGTATTCCACGATGCCAAGAACGGTGCTGAATACATCCAGGAATGCCAAGGCTTCTTTGAATAGTTTTCTTCATGTTCCTAAAAGCTTATTTGCAGCGGCAGTGGCCACCTTGTTCCACAACTCTACAGTGCAGGCTTAACGTTCTTACACGTGTGGGGATAACACGGAAACCCGCTTTTGATGTCGGGCGTATGGAAAGTCAATTCGACTAGTATACGGCACAGGGGCACCGATCTACAGTTGAAAGCGGGTGACTTCATCGAAGGCATCTAAAGAATCAATTTGACATCATCGGTGATCATGATAACGTCACTATGGTCGGACTACCCAAACCTATTTAGTTCCTATGTGAAGCGACAAGGTTCACGCTCACGGTTACGACCGAAAAGAATTGTCAAAAGTTGAGTCGATTCATATATACGACACGCAGATACGCAGTGAAGTCGAGCGCCATTGACAAGAACGTCAAAAGTTGAGTCGACTCGTGTACGACACGTGGGTACGCACTCGACTCGCCCGTGGTGGAAAAGAGGGCGAACTCTGTGTTGTTTTCGTGTTTTTTTCCCTTTTGATATTTTGTCCTTTTCTTTCATGCCCGGACTTGTTTGGCCCCCATGTAAAGAGATAGGAGAAGCGACTTTATACAGAAACAGAACGGGAATTTGGGACTACAGTGGGAAGAAAAACGGGGAAAAAAGAGAAAAAACGTGGAGCGGAAAAAAGTGAACACTCCATGCTGGTAAGCAATGAAGACAAATATAGTCTTTCAAAATGATCATTAATATTTGCCTAGAATCAGCTGGTGTTACAGTTTAGCGCCATCTAAGTGGTATCTTTCGCTACTGTACAGAGATGCCACCTAATCTTTCTTGCTATGTCAGTGTTTTAAGAATGCTTTATAGATTCCGGATCTATCTATAATACTATCTTTCCTTCACGTTAAGGTACTAGATGTTAAGTAAGATTACCCAAACTCTGTTAACCCTTTGAATGAATTGAACCGAAACTGGAAAGTAGATGACAAAGTATCATTTGTATTGCAGTGCGACATTGTCGGAAAATGAACTTTGGCGCCTTCATTTTAGGCCATTTTTAAAATCTTTCTATTATAGCTTGTATTACTTTAATTACAAATCTTGACAGGATTTATCAATAAATTAGTTGTTGTATGTACAAAAATGTACGGAAATGTACAAATGCAACATTACCGTTTACATGCTAGTGAAATTATTACAACTCGCGTCAATTTTCGGTCGAGTTGCTGAACAAGTTTTATGTATAATATCGATCTAATCCAACAAAACTTTTAACACTTCTACAAATTTTCGAAGCCTGATTTTATCTTACTATATGACATCAATAAATAAACCAATTTGTTCCATAGAAAGCAGCTGTGTATTTCCATTGGCTTGGGTGCATAGAACAAGTGAGGACTTGCAAAAGCCATGTTACATTTGCTTTCTTTGAAATGTTGTTTATCTGTGCATAAATGCGAGAATTAGGGGAATTCGATCGGCAACTTCTAAGCAGACGGCAAAAAACTTTCCCAGGGCTGAAGAACGTAAACATAAAAGGCGTTTCCATTCAACTTATGGGTGACCGTTAACAAGTCGTTTGATGGTAAAATCATCAGACCCAGAGTATTTTTCAACCCCAACTGGCCTACCATTGTTATTAACAACTTCGTTCCGAATAACTGTGTATGTCGCAAGAGATTGGAAAATAGCGATTGCACGATTCTAGCGAATCACGACAATTGTTAAATTTCTATGGCTATTATTTGGAGGGCAAGTTTGCCTTCCTCTCGATAGGCTTCACGTTGCTTAATTGAATCCCAATACGTAAGATTGAAATACTGCAGCGTGTTGTGACTGGATACCTGCGCATTGGCCGAAGCGGCGATGACAGCCAGAGCAACATTACATGTAGTTGCCACAGACTGATACAGTTCGTCGTACGCAGCTTCAGCCTTGTAATGGAGACCTTTGTATTTCGTAGAATGTACGCGAATCCCTAGGTACCACCATGGGTATCTCCATCTTGAATTTGAATGACCCACTGGCGACTGAGACCACCAAAAGGCTTCTATGCGCTTTCTAGCGGCACTTAGCGCACTTGACCCTACTTTTGTAGCAGCAGCTCCCGGTGAGATGGAAATAACAGCGGCGTTTTTGTTTCCCTCACGGAACACTGACGTAAACCGACCGGAGATGCAGTGAACGTCAAAACCCGTGATTCCATCGTAGACCACTACCATCCAGTAATCGGTGTCGTACTTGTTGGCCAAGAAATCGTAGAGCTTCTTAGAAACATCCAAGTTGGATTCGCGTTGATGGTGCCTCAGCACGTGGCCGATTTCATCACGCAAGTTACTCCGGTCGCGACCCTTACGGAGAAAAGATTTGTATCTTATGCGGAACTGCTTGTCTAGCTGCTGAAATACGCTTCTCCAGTACGCCCTGTTTTGCAGAAAAGGTGACAGTTTAGGTAAGGTTAGAATAAAACATCCAGCGCTTGAAGTAAAGACCTAGTACTTACATGGTCTGTTCTTCGGCATTTCTCATTTGTAACGAACAGAAAAACACCATCAGTCCTATGTTGACCAACGCGATGTAAGGTTCAACGATTTTCTGGAAGCTGCCCGTCTGGTCCTGTAATATTGCATTTTTGTAAGAATGTCAATTAGCAAGGAATCATGTACAGAAGTAAAGTGCTGTAATGATACACTTACTTTGCGGTAGACCTTGGTTGCCTCGCGCGCAATACTCAATAGATCCCCACCGAAAGTGGTTGTGTTGTTCAGTCCGTCATACATTGTCCTCAGCTCGGTACTTAGGCTCTGCGACAGGGCGAGAAAGTTGTCCTTCTCCTTGGGATCCCTGGTATTGGCGTAAGCCCTCAACAGGAAAACTGAACCGCGGATTGCTTTTTCGGAATCGAAGTAGCGGGTCTTGGTACCTTCGTCCTTAATGGTGATCGCAAGCTTCTCCAGGTCTTCTTTGATGGAGTCGAGCTTATGCTCTATCTCTTGAAGGGACTCTTTTACCTTTTCCATGTCGGTGTCAAAGAAATCCTTGATGCTAAGGACAACAGTGAACATTTCCAGGAATGTCCAGACTGCTGTGAACAGTATCCTTAGTGCTCCTAAAAGCTTCACAATGGGGCTGGCCCTCATGTTTCCCAACTCTGGGTAAGAGTCATCTGGAAAATAAATCAACTTGATTACTTGAATCTAAAATATATCGTTTGATTAACACTGCAAACACGAGTTTTCTACATTGATGGGGAAACGTGGACAAACCCCTTTTGATATCGGACGTACGGAAAGTCAATTCGACTCCTGTATGATACTCAGGGCCACCGTTCTTTCAGTTGAGAGCGGGTATGACGTCATCGTAGGCATCTAATGACTGGTTATGACGTCATAGGGATCGTAATGACGTCACTATGGTCGGACATGCCCAAACATGTATAATTTCAATGCAACGTGACAAAAGGCTTCTCGGTTCTACAAAATAACTGGATTCTGAAAACATGTTTCGAAAAGATTGAGGAAAACAACATGAACTCGGTAAAATAAAATCAGTGGGACGAAAATCTTGCTGTTTAAGCCATGGAAGCTAAATCAGCCAAGTTTAAACCGGATGCAGAATAGTATACCAACGGAAACGCTGCCAGTTTGGTCAGACACCACGGCGTAATGCAAAAACCCTTCTGATCAAATAACCTTGAACAGTCTGGAGAGCAAGAAAGAAATGGCTCCTGCTAGGGCAAAGTTACACGCTTGTAACTTCCACGCGTATAAAAACATAGCAGCCCAATAAATGCTGAATGTAGACCTAGCATCACTTAATGTACTTCTAAAGTTTCGTCGAAATCGTTTTGTAAATTCTGTCAAAAAGTTCAAAAACAAAGCTAACCGGCGACTGTGCTAAAGCTGAAGATGAATCAACAGGAAGCAGCTGATGGCGCAACACTGAGACTTAACATGTCGTCCTCTCGCATGCTTCCCAGCATCGTACATGGCTCCGCCTCCATAGTAAGTAGTAGCATCTAGCGCCTTGAACTAAAACTGAAATGCTTTGGAAATAAGATCTTGAAATTCCAGTGTGTGCAACGAATGGATGAAGGAGCACTGATGCTGAATTTCACTGAACAACCAGAGACTGAAATATTCGACACAGAAAACTGGTAGCTAGTGCGTTTTTTCAACTGGTAATCTGCCAACATTCTTCTATGGATATTATACATAGGCTAACGATGGTACCGATCAAATCATGATAAACGAATAGCCTTGGGAAAGCTGTAAATAACTGCATTTAAAAAATACTATAACAGTCACATCATTCTGATATTTCATTATGAAAATTTGCATTTAATGCGATTTAAAGATCGAATGTTAGATTAACAGTTTTACTGGGAGCAGAATTAGATTCCGTACTTAATAAAGAAGCCTGAATTAATCGATCTGGCCATTTAAATATAACGTGTAATATCTAATTCCATTTCACTGAGATTTTGTTTAACTGAAAAGCACACTGAAATACGGACTATCTATGTAGCTATCTAAGGGTGTGAATTGCACACATATAGTAAGGTGTAGGTTTATAATATAGTAGCTGTATTTTTACAGTGCAACCAAGTACCGGCGTCCAACACCAGATGTCGATTTCAACACTACACTACATGTAGCAAGTTCCTAATACATCAGGAAAAAGAGTGTAAACTGAAACATTACCACTAATAGAATGAAATAGATAATTCTGATATGTTTATGTTTTTACGTGTTATGCACTCGAAACTAGAATTGCGGGTAATAACGACGACAGTTTTGTACTCTAGAGTTAGATGGCGTTTTACGTGATTGCTGATACTGATCTTAATCATCTCAATATTATCATGAATATGGTACGTTAAACAGATTTATGCAAAACCATTCCATATTTAACCAACGTAGGTTATACTTATTTTTACGTAATTATAATTGATTACTATAAATTAAGTAATATCTGTGACATGAACTTCTAACTTCTATGCTTACTGATTGATTATCTTCTTAGATTTTCTACAATATTTCTGATACATTTGAATTCCCCCCCCCTGAATTCAGACTTCCAAAACAGTTTTTTTTCTAAGACTAAACGATTCATTCCTTGTCCGATGATTCAAACCGCGTAAGATAACTAAAACTGAATGGCACGAACATGATAGAATATTGATAGTACTGGAATGGAACAATGGCATTCATTTGGGTTGGAAAGTTAAGATTCATTCAAAAGCGCCGTGCCTCCTTAATCCAGCTACGCAAGGAATCTCTACAATCCTGGCGGTACTCGAATTGATTACCTATCTGTCTATCTATCGATCTACCTATCTATCTATTTATCTATCTATCTATCTGTCTATCTATCAATTTATCTATCGTCCATCTATCTATCGATCTACCTATATATCTACCTATCTGTCTATCTATCTATCTATCTATCTATCTAACTATACTATCCATACTATCTATCTATCTATCTATCTATCTATCTATCTATCTATCTATCTATCTATCGTCTATCTGTCTATCGATTTACATATATATCTACCTATCTGTCTATCTATCTATCTATCTACCTATCTGTCTATCTTTCAATCTAGCTATACTATCTATACTATCTAAATATGCATCTATCTATCTGTCTATCCATCTGATCTATCTGTCTATCTATCCATCCATCCATCTATCTATCTGTCTATTCATCCATCCATCCATCTAATCTTTCTATTTGTCTATCCTTCTATCTATCTCGCTGAGCGGTGGGATATGGATTGTTGCACCCAAAGATGTCTTTACCTTCAACTCATTAGTTCGTTAGGTTCCCTGAGGCGACTACACTGCAGTAGAGAGATTTGACAGGTAGACCTCGGTTGGATCATGGTAGAAACGTGCGTATTCCGAGAACTTGTTGGACAGTTGCTGGCAAAAAATAATACCAAAGTTCCAGAGTCGCTTGCCAAGAAACCCGGCGCTCAAGCATGCATAATGGCGATTTTTATCACCGTTTCCTGTCATACAAGGCAGAAATGATGTCCTCTTCCAGTTGTCTGCCTTCCAGCCAGCGTTATATGGACGCTGTGCATAAAACGACGGTCCTCGAAAAGAGGCGAAAAAAGAGGGACTGCCAGTTAATTAGCAGCATCGTTACAAAAGGCAGAACACGCGGGGAGTTCGTAGGAGTCTGAACATCTTTTGTATAATTCAGCAATATATATTTTTCATTAACCTTGGGGCAGCCGTAGGTGCGCAACTCACGACCATTCGTCATCGTTAAACAACCTACAATTTTCTAGAGCGTAAATTTGACGTGTGTTTCTTATCATTTCGGTCACAAGGTTTTTACATGGAGCGAGGACACTCACAGCAACAGGTAAAACTGAACCTTTCGAAAACCTGCAGGCGAAAGTTGACTGTTCTCGGACATATAACGCGATGAACTGGTGATCTTGGAACCATTTGCCTATAGTGACTGTGGAGTCATCTAGATGATTGCTTTTAACTGCAGGGATCCTTTTTACCATATCTGCATACGTTACCCAATTTCACCAAATATTTTATTTTTCGTATAGCACAACAAACTCGTTCCACGGGTACAACAAAAGTTTCTCACAGATCGACGTTCTCCTTGATGTCTGTACATTTGCCGCTCCTGTGTGGAAAAAAAAGATGGAGAAATTTAGATTAGAGCGGAACCGTGAAATAGAGCCATTTATTTTTTACTTGTAAGTTCTGCGAGCAATGGTCAAAATGACCTGTCCACTTTTAATTCGCTTGAAAACGGCAATTGCCTCGGCGTGGGAAAGACCCACCAGTGATTCATCGTTGACGGCCAAAATTTCATCGCCTGAAGTCAAACAAAACGACACATTGGTTAGACAAATTACTTTTTTTCCAGGGGGGGGGGGTGGAGAAGTTGGGAAAATTACTCCCGGTGTCCATCTATACCTTGGTACAATTTCTGCTCCTCAGCAGCCTGTCCGTTGGGGAAAATGGTCTTGACGAAAATACCCATCGAGCCCTTAGGAGAGTCCCGTCCTCCAACGATGCTGAAGCCCAAACTCTTCTTTCTGGAACCTTTCTGGAAATCGACCGTCAAGATGGTGGTACAGAGCACTCCCGATCGTCTGCTGCCGGTCGCTTTCCCACCGAAGCCTGCGTCACTTTCATCCGATCCGTCATTCTCGGTGACGGCACTAGTGCTCGAAAGGCTAGACAACTTGTCTTCATCGGTGTCCGAGGTCGACAGCGAGCCTAGTTGACTGTAATCACCACACCACCGCGTACTTGGACGGAGTAGGTGCTGTGGTTGGGACGCAGATGACACCGTCTCCACTTGGTGTGGTGGTATGTCCCTAGCAATGACGATGTCAATTTCTGACGAACAGCTGCTTAGCAGGTGACGGGCTTGATCACCGTTGAGTCCACGGAGGCGTTTTCCGTTGATGTTGACGATCTCGTCACCTACCTGCAAGCGGCCATCTCTGAAAATGGACAAAAGTGTGGAGAAAAGATTACACTTTTTGGACTGGTGGGGAGACGAGGGGAGGGGGTGGGTTAGAGATCGTTAAAGCGGATCAGATAACAGGTTAATGACGGTGTTGTGTTTCGTTACCTGTGGGCAATGCTCCCTTCTTCGATGTGCACGACGACGTATCCTTGCATCAGGCCATCGTCCCCTCTTCTAGTAGCACTAATCAGGATGCCCAAGTCACCCGTATCGCCCCTAATCAGGCGTAACAGCTTAAATTGCTTGGCAGGGGCTACTGCAGGCAGGGGCACATTAGGCGTAACACAGCTGGCGTGACTCAAATTATTCGCGCCTGTCACTTGTTTATTTGTCAACGGGTTCTTAAAAGTCTGGAACTTGTTGCTCGCCTGGCCCTGCGTCTCCTTTGTCATCTTCATGTTGTCCAGAGAACCTGCTCTTGTTCTCATCAGCTGTCGAGGTACGGGAGGACGCGAATGGTTTTTGCGCAACGTGTAGAACTCACCGAGCGAAGGCGACCGATCGCCACTGCAGCCACCACTAACTTCGGAACCGTACAGCGAACTTGATTCAATTCCACTATCGTTGTCCGTGTCCTGGCGGCTAACGGAATCGTACCCTTGACTGTAATTGCTGCGGAAACTCGACGAGTGGGTCAGCTTGACGGTGGGCGCTGCTTCAGGGCTATTAGCGTACATGCGGCTCATTTTGGCCTTGATCTGGGCGACGTCGCACGGGGTGGCACTCTGAGATCGCTCTCTCCTGGCGCTACCCTCCTCGGCCAGAGAAGAAAGTCGTGACCTTACAAAGGAGTACGGGAAACAGGTCTTTTGAGCGGCAAGGACAGGAGTTCCAGGCAAAGACTGGCAACTTGTGTTGACGTGAAGGTTATCGTAATCTGGGCAATCTGTTATTGAAGGTTTCTTTTGGCGATTTGATGGAGTAATTCCGCCTGGGTGCAAATCGGGCAGCTCGAGACCTTCAGAAGGGTCGTCACAGCGGTAGTACGAAGTTAACTGAGATGTAGACGAGCTACGAAACAAGAAGGAGCCTGGCTGCTGCGATGCTGGGGGTCCCTTGGTGGATTTCGATGACGAGTTTTTACGGCGCAGGGTATTTTTCAACGATGACAATGCATCGGCGACTCTATTTTCGTCACTGTCAGCGCACTGCTGCGAGGAGGGCTTGTGATCCGACAGTCGCCAGAGACGCTCTCGCGAGGCAGCTCGGGTCAGCTGCTCCAATTTCGAACCCATGCGTTTGCCCCATGTGAAAAAACCTGTGCAATACGGGATACTTTTAGAATGCTTGTCAATGTCGGCCGCACCTTAAATAAGGCTCGGCTCCATAGATATATATCGACTCGTTATATTACAAAAAAACTAGATTGAGCGCAGCAGCTGCTCTTTAACGGCGTGATAAATCTCTCACACATGTAAATGTTGTTCTTGAAAATCTAACATTCCCTATAGCCGTCCGCCCCGCAAGAAGTTACCCAGAACGTAAACAAACAACAAACCAATGGCATTTGAAGCGGTTTAAATCAAGCGTAAAAGCTATACAGCTATGGCTAATACAATACAATTCTACTATATAAGTTTTTCGAGGTAGGGCTTAACCGAATGGTAGAAGTGTTGTGGGGTTGTTTAAAGTAGTAGTAAGTCGGTATTAAGCATTAAGTATTAGCTTCTCAAAGGATTCTTGATAAGGCCCTAATCATATGTAGCAGGGCTCTATGTTGTAGCAAGGGTTATAGAAGTCTTGTTGTAAGATCTCCGACAACATTTAAATGTTATTATCTGCAGTATATGCAACCTTACCGCTGAATTGTTACGGTAAATCAGCAGCCAAGTAAAAGGCTCTAAGTATAGTTGGGGTTGTAGGGTTGTAGGAGTTATTACCTTGTTTTTTTTTTAGGAATGTCGACAACATTTAGAAGCTAGTAATAGTTACAATGCCACCTTACCCACCGAATTATCATCAACTACCGGTAATCAAGTGGTAGGGATTATTGGTTGTAGGGTTGTAGAAGATGCTTGCTTGTGTAAAATTTTCCGACAACACTACTGCATGTTATAACGCAACCATAGTGTGCTAATTGGCAATGGACTAGTACAGCACTATTGTAAACTCAAGGTTACAGTGTTGCACGCGTTACATTTCTTTAAGATATCTTCGGCAACATTTAAAAGCTGATATTACAGCAACAATTGCAACCTTACCACCGGGATAATCGTGTAACATTAATTAGCAGGCGATAAGAATTATGTTGTATATTACGGTTGTAGCGTTGTGTGAGTTAACTTGAAACCTTAGATATCACTTATAAGCTACTAATGCAACCTTACCCTTGGATCTTCGTGGTAAATTTGATAAACAAGTGGTAGAGATAATGTTATGTTGTATATGGTTATAAAGTTGTAGCAGTTACCTTTTCTCGTAGGATCCTCAACCACGTACGCAGGTACGGCTTTGACGGTCTGAAATTGGCCTTCTTGTTGAAAACGCGTCGACGGGTATCCACGAGGTTCATCCATGTCCGGACTGATGGGCACCAGATTGACCAACTGAGGTGCAGGGTCGGACGACCTCCGTCTAAACAGCTTCATGACTACGATATGTAAATGGTCAACGCCAAGAGCGCTTCACTTTCGTTTTCTTTCTCCTTCTGTGTGTGGTTCTCGTCTCTCTTAAAAAGGTTGGCTGAACACATCGGACAAGAAACACCACTGCCCAAAACAGCGCGGACGACCTACTTCGACCACCGAGCGGGTTGTTGTTGCTGCTGCTGCACCTGTTTCTGCATGCATCAAGACAACATGCATCGGATTCTTTTCCTCCTCGAGCAGAATCCTTTGTTTTCCAAAAGATACAAAGGATAACAAAAGAACTGAATTAGCGCAAAAGACGTAGCAAAAACGAGTTCCTCACAGTAGGTAGCTGATCTCGTTAGACTTGGTAGGAAAGAAGAAGAACAGGGCGACACATAAAAAAGATCATACATCACCGACAGCAGTTGCTCCTGTCCATTCTTTCTATTTATACTGAATTCTAGCTCATCTTGTGTATAATTAACCTTGTTCTCTGTATTTCCTTTTTTAAAATTTCAATTCAACTGCAACCGATTTTTGGGCGGGCAATGCTTCAATTAAAGGAGAAACTCGTTGATTTGGTTAATTTTTTCATTCCTAGGGAAAGTTTAACGATACTTCTCGTTTGAAGTTTCTCCTCAAAAGGACAAGGAATTTCTCAATGAAAAAAAGAATGAAATGATTGAACCCAATAGATCAATTCAGTTGTATAGTCAAAGAGAAAAGAGAAAGACGAGTAGCAGACGACACAGTTTCCAGAAAACGATGCAATTGACCTGTTTTGACCCTTTCAGGTTAAACGTTTTGACCCCTTCTGAAATAGAAGGGGGAAATCGCTTTTATGGAAAATCATGAAAAAAGAGAACCGAGACGACGTCTGCTGTCGTTTGCAAAGAAATCCGAGATTTGTTCGAAACCGACTTTTTCCCGATCGATGTCGTTTTTCTCTTATGAGAAAATCCCACGGGAAAACTGATTGTCAATGGATTCGTCGATTTAGAAATCAAAATTTCTCTTTTCTATGTCAGATATCGTGTTTTCTTTCCCCGCCGACACGACTTTAACCGTTGTGCTGTAATTCAACCATCAAAACGGTTGTAAACGTCGATTCCGGCATTGCCAAATGTTTGAAATTCCCTTGCTTTTTTATTGAAACGATAACTGTTCTTCGTTAAGGCTCATTGAAAATACTCCATAACATGATATTTACGTGAAATTTTTACTGAAATCAAGTATTAACTTTTTTACCTTTTGTGTATGGATTTAAGAAATCTAATCATAAAGAAGACGAAGGAACAGAAGCTTCGAATTTGAATAGAAAAAGGGCTGTATACAGGGTCATTTTGCGGTTTGTCCTGGTTTTGTTCTTATCAACTACACAAAAACTCTGCTGGGGCTCCGCGTCGGGGTGAAAACTCGACAATACGAGATAAAAAATGGGTTCCCTATTTTTTTGTGAATTCTGTATGTACAGAAAAGCGCGGGAAATTCCCACTGAATAAAAGAAATGACTTTTTGATTCTCTCCGTGATTCCCAGAAAGATTCTCGAAATGATAATCAGCTTAGAAATTATCTCTACAAAGATAGAGGGGACCAGTCTGCTTTTGTGTTCGATAATTTTGTCCCTTGCTGACCACCAAAAACGACGGTTAGGGAGGGAGACGTGAATCTTCTTTGGGGATTAGCTGACCTTTGACCTTTTTCTTCTTTTCTTGGGAGTTGTTCGTTTATCTTGGGAATGATCGTTCATGGCCGGTCAGCAAAGCAGCGAATAGTAGCCGCAGTGGTTATTAATCACCGAATAAACAAACTCGTTTTTGCGTCAATATAAACAATGGAATATCATCGATAAGAGAAACCAGTTACAGGAATATTATAACACATCATAGAATTTAAATACATGCATATCAAAATTGATAAAAACGACCTAAAATATGGCCTTGACATTAAACTTGACAAGTTTCAGGAAGAGATGAAATAAGGGACAATTAAAACAGAGGTCTGGCGATGTGTAATTTACCTTTCGGGGGACTGCTATTGCACCAAGTGCTGTATATGTGAAGTGCAGTTGACAAACCACCTGTGTTGATCGATCAAGTTTCTCTTTATGTTGGAAAACTGAAATTGGCTTTGGAAACGGAGTTGTTGGAAAAGTGCGTGCTGCGACGTTTACAAACAGACGGCGGCTACTGTACTGGTTCGACAGGGAAGAAAACAGCGCGGCTAAAGGGGGACCGTGCGTCGTTTTCGTGTCTTGGCTGTAAGCCGGTGGGGACACTAGAGGGCCAGTCGCAGTGACTCAAATTGGCAGGATGACTCAATTTGAGTCATAGCCTACCTATGCGGGTTACAATTCTACGGATAGGACTCAAAATGGCGGAAATGACTCAATTTGAATCACTGTTTTCAAAACAGAAAACTGTCTGAACCGTAGTACTCGAAATGGCCGGTAGACTGAATTTGAATGTAAATAGATCATTAATTAACAATGAAAGGATCAGTTGCAACAATACTTTACACATTGATGTTAGGTTAACAATCGACTAAATAGGACTCAAAATGGCGGATTGAGTCACTGAGTCGCCAGAGAGTCAACCAGCCACTGGAACGACTCTGGTTAATTTGAAACTGTACGAGTTGTCGACCCCTTCTATCTAGAGTCACCCTAACAGAAAATGACCCTCTCAACCGACCCCGAGGCGCTGTCTCGATTAAACAGCCAAATCCGCTCGGAATATAATTCTGGTTGACCTTTGACCCTCCCACCTTTTCTTTCCTACCAACCAGAAAAACATAATTAGAAATAATTAACGTTAAAAAATTACCTTTTCTAAAAAAAATCCGATATTGTTTCAAAAAGATTTGAAAGAAAACGAAAAGTAGCTTTTTTGTTTATTCAAATTTATTGGGATAGATATTTATATATATATACGTAAATGTAATTCACACAAATGACACAGTTTGTAATAAATTAGAATAATAAATCACAATAGTTTATCCGCAGGAAATTTAATATACGGGACATTTAAATTATTTTTGTAAGCAAATGAGCGAGCGATAAATTAAGAAATGGTGTTGCAGCTGTCGTTGACCTCATGGAGAAGGTTGGCGCACGAGCGTGACTTGGACGCGACCCTGAGCAATTGTTCCAAACAATTAATATTACAAACACTTTCAAAGTTAATTTGCAAGAATACAATTTCTCTTTCATCTAAAATGGAATTGAAAAATGCAAAACGTACTTGTTAGTTTGCTTCGTTCGCCTGCATATCTGCAAAGCCACCGACCCGCTTTTAATTCCTTTGAAAATTCCAATGGCTTCCGCATGACTTAAACCATCCAGAGGGCTACCGTTAATGGCGAGAATCTCATCACCTTTATCGGATTGTTGAAAACATGTCATTTATGAGAGTAGGCAACTCGAGAAGGGAAAAAAATGATAGGTTTTGAAAGTTACATAATTGGCTTTTACCGGCTTGTAATCGATGATCTTGAGCAGCCTGACCTCCGGGTAATATAGTCTTGACATAGAAACCCATAGCCCCTCGAGGCGAATCTTTCCCTCCGACGATGGTAAAGCCCAGACTCTTTTTGCCGGGCCCCTTTTCGTAGACGACCGTGTAAAAGGATTGTGATACTTGAGTCCTCGGTCTCCGGGGCATGGTGCAAAAGTTGGCCGGGTCGACGGCGACTTTTTCCCGTAAGCGCAGGGAGACCGCCGGTGACGCCGCCTCGGATGCGGATGACGAGCTGAGACTCGCGTTTTCGATGCCGGAATCCTCGGCCGATGGATTTTTACCGAAGGTCAGGTTCTCGTAGTATGGGCAGGAGGTCAGCGGCAGAAGATCAGCCTGGGTGAAGTGGTCCAGACTGCAGGTAGCTTCATCGCCCGCCCGGCGCGAGATGATTAACTCGACCTGGGAGACGGGCTGATTGAGCAGGATGGTTGCCTCGCTGATTGGTAGGTTACGAACATGACGGCCGTTGATGTGGAGGATCTCGTCGCCGATATGCAAGCGACCATCCCTATTTGAGATATCATTACTTTCTTCCAATTCATATTTAAATGTATTCATGACGACGAATTACCTATCGGCTAATCCTCCTTTATTGATATGAGCAACGACGTAACCCGAGGTTTCAGGTTCACCGATGAACTGTTTTCGCGCTACGATGACACCCAGGTCGACCGTTGGTTCCTTTTCGATGCGGATCAAGTTCACCGTATCATCGCTAGGTGGCGTCGTTGCCCGGGCCTTCCTTTGAAACTGCTTACGGTCCAGCGAGGCGGTTTGAAATTTGGAGGGAACGGGGTACTTAACTTGAATCGTAGTCTTGTGCTCTGATTGGTCCTTTGGTTCCTTTGATGACGAGCTTGACCAGAGGTACTCATATTCAGGGTCCTCGGGATTATTGTAGAATATCGGAGAAAGGGATCTGCGTGTCTTGTGATGCGGGTTCCGCCAGGACGAGAGGTGCTTGCAGGGTTGGACGTTCCTCACGTAGGAAGGCACGCGTGCAACTGACAATGCCTCACTCCACTCGGGGACAATCCCGCAGCTGGGGCTGCGATCCTGTGGTTCGCCGCGTGACACTACGAGCTTATCGCAGTCCTTCAAGTTTGGTAAAGTACCACAAGAAAAACTGCGGTAATAGCTGGTTTCTCGTGGTCCTTCCCCAAACTTGTCGGTAAGCCTAAACTTGTTAAGAAATGCAGCTGGCAGCGTACCTTTTGTCGGGAGGGTGGCGAGTGACTTCTTGATGTACCTGTCCGACATTTGCTTCAGACGGCTTGTGATGTTCTTGTTCTCCTTTCCCTTGCCACTAAACGTCTCGCTGAAAAGTCGCTGTGGGGTCCAGCATCGCTGTCGCAGTCCGTGAGAAGAACCGAGCTTGTCGACGAAACTCTTCAGCGGCTTTTCCGCAGACCATTTCTCAGATCCCTTGTCAGACAGCAAGTTGTCAACACTGGATGTCTTCCTTGGCAACTTAACTTTGGCGTCGTCTGCTGTCCAATCAAAGGACACAGGAGTTGACAACCTGTGGCCCTGCGAGAACGAGATGGTTGCGCTGTTCCTCTTTGACTTCAGACTGGCCTCGTTGTGCTCGTTCTCCGTCATGGAACTCCAGATGTCAGCACGGATTCGGGGAAAGTCCGAGTATCTGGTGCCACCCGTTTTGCTCCGGTTTAAGGCTATAATAGAAGTGGTAAGATTTTGACTTATAATTTTGAGTTTGTGTTATTGACGTATCGTTGCGTACTTTGTATGTTGCTTCTCCTTCGGACAGCGTGCTTTCGTCTCAGTGAGCAAGGCGGTAGAGGAGCAGCGTTGGGTCTCCAATCCTCCAACGAACTCTCCTTCGGCTCGTTAACGGTCCTCGGTAGCTCCGCATAGGACCACGATGACGGCGTCTCTACATCACTCCTCAACGTGGAAAGGCTCAGTAAACGGGGCTGGTTCTCCCGCTGGTCATCGAGCGTTTTGCGAAACCAGCGCATATCCTGGTAAGTATAATGACATAAAGGTGAAGTTTAGTCATAGTGAAAAGAATTACGACCCGCCCAAATCTTCGGGCAGTGTATAACCACATACCGTATACTTGACAAGTTCAGCTAATCATTAAACAATATTCTATTAAAAACAACAGATAGCGCGAAATTTACTAAATGCAATATAATCTGTTCAGTTACCCAATAAACTGAAACTGTATAGCTAAATGGACAATTTCAGTAGAGACCATGAATAGCGTGAACTGGCCCACGCAACAAATGAATCAGAATACAAGAAAGGAGAAAGTGAACTTTAACTTTGAACTGACCAGACAAGCCGGGGAAACACGCTTCGGTTTTTCACAATTCTCGTGTATTACACAGTGTAAATCGCTCGGGGACTTTTATCTCAATCATCTTGTGTAACAAACAACCGGTTTTTTTAAATGTCGTATTCTGTTCACATTCCAGACTGTACATATACAAGAGGAAACTCAATGTCTATTGAATTAAAATATAATAATGGGTATTAGTTACATATTGCCACCTTATTCAATTATATGTCAGAACTAACATATACCATATATGTAATATATGTACAAGTGTACATAAGAATAAAATATACAATGTGTTGTTCTAATTTCGACACATTCATGTTGTAATTGCGGACGAAAATTGCGTCCGTATACAGTGAAAGGTTGTAACTCGGGTTGAAATAATTGCTAATTTATTCAATTGCGTGCGTATAAAACCCGTTTTGTCCGGTCCCGTCCGGGAGCCATTGTATTCTTTCAAGTTAACACTTGGGGCAACAGTTGAATTCCTATATACCGGGAATTTCACCGCGACTGGTCTCTTGCGTCATTCTTATCTTCTTTTATGGCTGTGTGCGACTCATTGGTAATCTGTAAACGTTGCCCAAGTAACTCAAAGAACGCGGATTTTCGAAAACCTAGGCGAGCTTGTCAGTTTAAATTATGAAAGATCTTCACCAGCCAACATCGACTAGATTTTGGATATTCATTACGTTATTGTTTACTGGAACGCTGGTCACACATCAGCCCAAGGACTGAGAATAGATTTACGGGGACCATTGAATTCTGAATCCCACCCGACGTTGGTTGTTATATGGCATTTGAGTGTTTCTAAGGTTTAAGCGAGCTTAGCAGTTGTCTAAAACCATGTTTCAAATGCCATCCTATCTTGGCAATGACCAATTGAAACCTGTTTCTAACCCCAGCCAAGCTCGGTTAATTCATTGGACTGTTCTAAAAGCCACCTGGGCTTGGATACAATGGAAAAACAAACAGAGGTTACAAACCCCACCTGATCTTGATCATGGTTTCCAAAGCCCACCTAACCTCAGCTGCAGCACGAGTAATTCAAATTCATCTTTACCTTAGACAGATACGAAAGTTTTCCTAAAACCTAAAAGAGCTCAGCTTTATGTAACATATTTGCCAAACCCCAACTGACCTAAGCTGCAGCAAAGGTACATCCCAGAAGCAGAACCCACCCTACCTTGGATACACACGTCTTTCTCATACCTACCTGAGCTTAGCTACCATAGTTAAGCGCCAATTTCAAACCCCACCCGACCTTAGTTAATAACCCGGCAAACTTGTTCCAAAATCCATCCGAGCCTATCTTTATATCAAACACTCTTCCAAACCCTACCCGATATAAAACCCACCTGAGTTCAGCTGCTCATTAGGCAGTATGTCTCCAAACCCCACCCGATCTTGGCCTATACGCTCTCGCATATCATACCTTCCAGTAGTTAATGCCCATACAATAAAACTGGTTTTTAACTTAAAAAAGAGTTTCGAGTACATATTACAAGTTCAGAAACCCGACGAGGGCTTTTTTTGTGTGTGTGTGAAGCTCCTCCGAAACGAGCAACCTTGGGCATTGAATAGCGCAACAGCAGATGTCCACCGACAACTTGTACTTTCCTCCATCCGTCTGTATTTCTTTAATTTTCTATTTTTTATTAATATTTTATTTTTTTGTGTTCAGTAAATCAGTAGGTAACGAGTGTCAAGGAACTGAAGACGTCGAGCGATGCCCTCGCTTCTCATCTCAGTAGATCTTTGTACCTCTCTCTGGTTCTTTCTACTTTCCTTTTTTTCGTAATTTTTTCTGACAAAAACCCGACAGAAAAAAGCTTATCTTCAAGCAGTTTGGACAGAAAACGCGCGTCAGATGTTTCTTAGTCTCCCGCAGACAAACAATATTAAAAACAATTAATAAAAAAATATATAATTTTATATAATTTCACAGAAACCTGAAGGAATCTATAGATTCCTTGTAAATAAAAAAGCAGGACATTCCACTGGCTGAAGAATGCTTAGTTGAAAAAAATGGATTTGAATCTTGCCCATAATATCCTATATATATGCATTGTACAAGTAAATGTATCTGCTTACCCTCTCTATCTGTCCCTATTCTATCTATCTGTCTGTCTACCCTTCTATCTATCTGCCTTTATTGTTTATCTATTCTATCTATCTATCTATCTGTGTATGCAAATATTATCTGGATGCCCGCCTATCTGTATTCACAGGCATTCAGCAGTTTGACTATATATTTGATTTAATACCCGTACACCGTATTCTAATCATGTGTCAACTCTGTGTATGTAGATATCTACCAATATGACTGGGTAAAATTAAATTCGTATTAAAATTATCTGCATACTTCTATATCTAGCTGTTTGTCTAGCAAACTATCAATCCATCTGCCTGCCCGTCTACTTGTCAGTCGATTGTATTGGTAAGTTTATATACCGTGCCATAATGGCTATTTGCTTACCTGCGTACCCTGTCTACACTTACTTACCCAAGATTTGTTTGTATGTATATATTTGTCCAACTATCATCTACTGACTGCCAATCTATTCGTCTATCTATCTATCTATCTATCTATCTATCTATCTATCTATCTATATCCAATGTATCCATTTATTCACCATCTTGTATATGTCTGTTTATAGGTATTTTAACACTTCAACTAGCGTTTAATTTCTTTCACAATTATCATTTACTATTCTTCGGTTAATTCTATCATTTAACGGATGAGAAGATAAGCGACAGCCATATTCTATTTTAGGTTCATTTACAGCGGTCAGTTAATTCGTTAAAAGAGAAACCATTCCCCAGTTATCGTCGCTTTTCCCTGTATTATTTTTTAAAAAGAATTACTGTCTTGAAGTGTCCAGAACAAACCAAACAGGAAAAGACAAATTTAACATTAGAGACCGACCCGTTTCGCTTGGTTTGATCTCCATTTCCCCAACCGCATAGCGACAGTTTATATAGAAACCCGGCGCGTGGGCAAAATTCTAAATTGCGCATTGCGTAACTAATTAAGGGTAAAACTCTTATAGAAGGACAACTTTTCCTTGAAACGAAATTCTCAATGGTCATTTTGTTTCCTTCTTTGGGGTCCCTGACACTATTGTCTTGTCATTTTCCTGCACATGAATGGCGTTGTGGTCAGCATACCTATCAATGGAACATTCTAATAATTCTCTGGTTAATTAATATTAATTAGGAAGAGAGAAAAAGATAAGACGCCTGTGACCCAGGGAAAACGAATTCCGGTTTCTCTTCTCTCAAGTCGCTTATGAGGTCTAAGCAAACGCGCAACACATGTAGGTGACACACCTTGGAAGCTTGCGTCACTCAGTGGATGACGTCAAAGGTCACGTGACTGTCGATATCAAGGAGGGAAAGGCTTAGAGAAATGTCCTTTCTCATCTTCATCTTCATTTCATTTGTTTTGCAATTTTGACGTGAAAATAATCTTCAACATAAATTAACTGAATTACTTGACATTTCTTTCCATCTGATCGAATCCTGATGACATCAAGGTCACGTGACACACGATGAGCGGAAACCAATCACTGATGGAATTAAGTTATATACCGATCCACAGGAAGACTGGTTGACTCAAATGACTCAGCGGAAATGGATTCAGTTGTAGTCTCTTCATACTTTCACTTTGTGACGTCACAGTCACGTGACCAAGGAGTTTTTAACAGATTGTTTTGTAAACTTGAGCGATGTACTTGCACATCCAGTGTTGATATCAAGGTTACGCGATGGACATCCTTAACATATTTCAGAGGGTTTCATTCGTCCGGAAATGCCGAAGACATCAATGTTTCCCAATATAAATTCAACGATTTAATGGATTGAACTTGTTCGTACAGTCTAGGGCAAAAAAAGGGTGCTGAATGGTAGGAAATTGTAGATCTTTTTGACGTCAGTGTCACGTGACTTTCAACCATCCAAGCGCGCTACATTTGCAGTATCCTCGATCGAAAACCGAGTCGTCATCTAACAACGAAAGATTCATGGAATGACTCTCTCACTTTATGTTACTTCCGCTTTGGCACGGGTTCCCTTTCAAGAAGGAGGTCTATTTACACACCTGCCCGTAGAGAAGGAGAGGATAGCGCTTTGTAAGTCGAAGAAATTCGGAGGCGCGCCATGGGGATCTGAAAAACCTGGTCAGAAAACTAATTATTATGAACCTGTGTGGCTGGCTCGAGACAAAGAGAGCTCTACGTAGATAGATAGCTGGAACCCGAGAGCTTCAGGTCGATTGGCGGCAACACGGGGCCAGAAACGGGCACCCAGAAATCAATCGAGAATGTTAATCGCTTGTTCTACTTATACATGCGGAAAAAGGAGGGGTTCGCTGCTCTCTAAATTAGCGAATCCTTTATAAATGAATCTCTGACTTTCAACTCTATACTTACACAGTATATTTACCTAATGAAATGGCACCGTTTTGCACTATTCCTTTTGCAATTGATTACAGCAAAAATGCATTGTAATAGTTAATATTAGTTAAACTAAGTACGTATGCCGGCTATCATCCTATGCAGTTATCACACTGATATTTGCTTACTACAAGTTAACTATAATTAAGATAGTCGCGAATCAAATGTACGGTGTCTTAAAAAACCCTAGAATGAAATGTACTGACTGCGTATTAATTACAATAAGAATTATTATCCAATGAAGTTGATTACATACCTGTCTGTTTTTATTGAAGACTCCTTTTTCCAGTGAAATGAAAAACTTGTGAAATCAAAACAATACTTGTGTTGTTATAATAATATTTTAAAGGACGAGAGAGAGAGAGAGGTGCGCAGCGTCCAACGACTGGTTTAAGACTGAATGGATTGTCGGACCGGCCCTTCTGGGTTATGGGTACGGCCCGTTGGGTTGCTCAGGGCCCTGGCGGGCGAACTGGGCCCAGCACAGCGGAGGGTCCCATCCCTTTCCGCGTGCCTTCTAGCTTTTTTGTTTCTTCAGCAAAAAATAAAGAACACGGCGAGTTCATATTTTTTTGAAACGCGAAAAAAATTATCAAGAAATGTGTTAAATTATTTAAGTAATAATAATAATTATAATATGCTGATGATTAATATTAGGAAAGGGTAACGTCAATACACTTGAAGAATGTTTAAAACATTGATTTTCACCTGCATATAGAAATACAATATCGATAAAATTCAACCTTTACAAAACTTGGAATGCTATTTAAATTTAAATTTAAAAAAGTAAACACTTTAAAAAGTACATAATTAGGCGAAAGTTTATTTTAAATAACTTAATTGTCAAAGAATTTATATTTGTAGGAAAACTCCCACAGGAATGAAAATTCGCCCAGAATTCGCCCAAAAATGCCAAATACATTCCAGGAATCTTGTTGGCCAGAATCACATTGACAAGAATCCAGGTCACAGGTCAAGCGCATCCACACTGTAACAACGGTATATTACAACAATACATTCCTTCACGAATTAAACACAAATAGATTTTATAATGTAGTAGAGGAGTCGATTTAATTCAACAAGTAAAAATACAATATTTGCGATTATTGGATGACCCAATGGAAAGCGAAAGTTTGACATTTAGAGTACGCGTGAGAGTGTTGCGGTTTTCCCTTTCACTTGTCGTTATCGGCATCGCCAACAAACACGCAAGAGATGATACGGTAAACAACAAAAGCCAAGACATTGTTGATACCTAAAAAAGCCAATGGGAAAACTGATTAGAGAAGTTAAAGGAAACCACACAAATGGAGCAAAACGAATTGGAACCTCGTCTAATGTGTTCAGGTTGCGCAAATAGGTCTGAAAGTTGCAGTAAAATTGACAAAATCATCTATTGCAATACATTATATCATCACGACTACGATACTCGTATCTTTAAATGTTATGACTATTATAGTTCATAATGACATAGATGGCCCTTCATTTGATCATAGTTACTAAACTGATATTAACTGATATGTTAACGTTATGGGTTTTATATATGAACGTTTATGCCGAGAACTGAGTGAGATAAAGTTTACTGCCGTCAAATATGTAACAATCAGTGTAAAGGACGCTGTCAATAGATTGCGTTATAACCTTGATCATAATCAGTTTTAGCAGGAGTTTAATTAGTTGTACCACAGAAATCAATCTTTTACCAAGAATCAATGCTCTGGACAATTTTTTTAAAGCGCCATCTAGTGGTGAGTATTCGAAGTACGGTTTCGTCCTTAGCATTCATAGTTTAATGGATATAGTAGTATTTATTGTAATATTATTATTATTAACTTTTAGCAGGAGTTAATCAAATTGCAAACAAGTTTTTGTTAAGGACTCATTGCAATGGGGAAAGAAATGGTAAAAGCGCCGTCTGGTGGTCAGTAATGGAAATACGATCTTGTCCTGAACATTCATTCTTAATTGGTTAATCTTTGATTCACTGATTAGGTTGTTCGCACTAGCATTACACCTGATATTAAAATTATTGCTATGTTATTAGTATACTATATAGTATTATATGAATAAATTGCTGAAATAGTGGTTACTTGTGTTATAAGATGTAGGTTATGTCACACCACCACCGTAAACCATCTGGTCCTCGTTAAACAGTTGTCGTCGTGTTAGAACTGGAAGACACTTGGTGTGGTCTTCCGCTTTCTAAGAGCGTAATCCGATCCTTTAAAGGGGACATGGATATATAACCTCTTTATCCTCATTTAAAAAGAGGAGAGATCCTTTTACCCTGGTCGATTGGCCGGACATCCTTTTTATTTTGAGGGAAAAAAATGTAACCAATCAGGGAAACTAGAAGAGACTAAAGTTTAAAACATAGTACTACCCTCACCGAGGAATGGTTTGTCTCCATTGCTTTCTTTTCTGCAACACAGTACAATGCTCATGTAGCCGTTTAATTCAATTTTTGTGTTGGCGATTTTAAACTCTCTCACAGTAGTTAGTTTTAGGTACTCTGGCTTTGTCTACCGTACTTTAGATTCCATTTAAATAATGTTTAGTGAATGAATTGTCTTTGTTATTTGCTATAAAATTTGCAATAAAAATGAGGGCGAAATGTTGAGTCGACTCATGTTCGTCACGTGGGTACGCAGTTGAGTCGACCGCAGTTGAAAAGAGCGCCAAAAGTTGGGTCGAGTCATATACGATACATGGGTACGCATCTGATTGGTCCGTAGCTGAAAAGCGCGCGAAAAGTCGAGCCGAGTCATATAGGACACATGGGTACGCATGTGATTGATCCGCAGTTTAAAAGGGCGCGAAAAGTCGAGTCGAGTCATATACGACACTTGGGTACGCAGTTGAGTCGAGCGCCATTGAAAAGAGCGTCAAAAGTTGAGTCGACTCATATACGACACGTGGGTACGCAGTTGAGTTGACCGCAGTTGAAAAGAGCGTCAAAAGTTGAGTCGACTCATATACGACACGTGGGTACGCTGTTGAGTTGACCGCAGTTGAAAAGAGCGTCAAAAGTTGAGTCGACTCATATATGACTCATAAGTACGCATGGGATTGGTCCGCAGTTAAAAAGAGCGCGAAAAGTCGCATCAACTCATTACGACACATGGCGGGGCAAGATGGCGGGCGAGATGGCGAGGCGAGATGGTGGGGCGAGATGGCGGGGCGAGATGGCGGGGCGAGATGGTTGGTTGACCCGTACGCAGTGGAAAAGAGGGCGAAGCATGCCCGGACTTGTTTGGCTCCCATGTTAAGAGATAGGACAACGATTTAACATAGAAACAGATAGGGAATTTTGAAAAACGGTGGGGAGAAAAACGGGAAAAAAAAGAAAAAAAAACATGGAGTGGAAAAAAGTGAACAATATGTCTCCATGCTGTTAAGCAATGGAGACAAATATAGTTGGGTTGGGTCATTCAATCGTGATGACGCAACTGAGTCATGGCGAGTCATCATTGAGTCATTGTGAGTCACCGAGCCATGACGTAATAGATGGTCGTGGCAAGACACTAATGGCCGGGCATTGCCGGACATGCCCGGACTTGTTTGGCTCCCTTGTTATAAAAAAAGACCACAGCGATTATTTAAGGTATTACTCGGTTTACACTGGTCAACCGCAGCGGTCGGTAACAGGTTGCAAACGATAAGAGAAAACGAGAGGATAATCGTTTCAAGTTTACACGAGAAACTTGTGGTTCTTCAGTTTACACCGCTTTAGAGACTAGGAAGGATGGAATATCTATACGTGGTTATCCATCTTAATTCTAATATGTAATCTAGTTTAAAAATTTTTATAATAATATTTTAATTTACATATTTTTAATTTATATACAAGTTAAGTTACATACCCCGTAATAATATATTTTGACCAAAATAAAGTCGAAAAAGGTTCCAAAACCTGATCACTCGATGGCGTTTACAGTTAACAACGATTTTGAATCGTAAAGCTCACGGAATCAATTACTTCATTAAGATTGCCGAGTTAAAAGACCAATTAAGTACTTTTAATTTTGTTTTTGTTGAAAGGGTTGTTTAAGTGATGGACGTACAGCTGGAAGGGTTTTCAGGCAAAAAGCCCGCGAGCGTTTCTTCTGGGTGGTTGAGCAAACTCCGCTCGTTGCAAAATAACACTTTTACTCGATTGCTGATTGGTCAATTTAGTCATTAAAATTCCTGACAAGCACGTCATTTAACGGTGCCCGAGGGTTAATTAATTAAAATTAGCTGGATAGAAAATATGATGGAATTTTAATAGTCTATAGGTCTAAACGAATTTAAGAGAGAAAAGCATAACAGAAGGCTGATGCGTATTCGGGACTGTTATCAGAAGGAAGAGGCATTACTAAGCAGATTCCTTTATGTTAAAAAAATGGGTAATGGAGAGGCAATGATTACAGACTGTTGTTTCATTGGTTACCGTCCCTACAACCTGTGTGATGGTGTCACTGAAACATACAAGTTTAAACTGAATGGTTCCTGAATTGCTTTTTAAGTTTGGAAATGGCCAACGTTTTAAACCTCTTAAATTAATCGACTATAAACAGCTAGAATTTTAATAATTAATTGAAATCAGAAAAGATTAACAAATCATTTTGGCGGCAAAATAAAATTTTGAATGTCCATTAAGTTAATAGCGTGGTAAATATTGAATTCATTAGAATTTAATCTAACCGCCATCTATTGGTAAGAGCTGGTAACGCTTCTCATTCGAGGTTCTCAAATTATTTTTAAAAAATCCGAAATTAACAAGAAATTGGTTTATTATCACTTTGATTTACTATTGTTATAAATGTAAGATGTGTTGGACTAAAAATGAGACGATCAGTATCAGTATTCTGGTTACTGATCAAGTACAGTTTGCAATTGTATTAGCGAAGAACGAACTTCTGAAGACGCGTTGGAACGGTTTAACGTCGAACGAGTTTTATGATCTTGTAACCTGTAACTTGTTTAAATGGTTACGGAATGACTAGTTTTCCAGATTTATTTGTTTATTTCCATTGGTATAATTTCTAACTGATCTTCACTTCATTTTTTCACTTATTCTATTTCTTTATTATTTTGGTCCTTATTGTCTCCATTGCTTACCAACATGAAGACATTGGTGTTCACTTTTTTCCACTCCACGTTTTTCTTCCGACCGCTTTTCCAAATTCCCTATCTGTTTCTATGTTAAATCGTTTGTCCTATCTCTTTACATGGGAGCCAAACAAGTCCGGGCATGCCCAGGACATTTCGCCCTCTTTTCCACTGCGGGCGAGTCAAGTGCGTACCCACGTCTCGTATACGAGTCGACTCAACTTTGACGCTCTTTTCAACTGCGGTCGACTCAACTGCATACCCACGTGTCGGATATGAGTCGAATCAACTTTGACGCTCTTTTCAACTGCGGTTGACTCAACTGCGTACCCACGTATTATATATATGAGTCGACTCAACTGTTGACGCTCTTTTCAACTGCGGTCGACTCATCTGCATACCCACGTGACGAATATGAGACAACTCGACATTTCGCCCACTTTTCAGTTTTAAATTTTCCAGCTAGTGAATAATTTTAGATTTATCTTCATTCGATTGCTATTCACAAACGCAGATTAAATATAAATCTAAAAGAACGCACACTGCAAATTAAAAAGACAATTCATTCACTGAACATTATCTTTAAATGGAATCTAAATTACCGCAGACAAAGCCAGGGTACGTAAAACTAACTACTGCGAGAGAATTTAAAATTACGAACACAAAACTGAATGAAATGATGGCTACATAAGTATTATCCTGTGGTGCAGAAAAGAAAGCAATGGAGACAAACTATTCCTCGGTGAGAGTAGTACTTATGTTCCTTATTTGTTTTAATAATTCAGTCTCGACCAATGCCTTTCTGCCCTACTGCCACATTCAATACAATTTCACACTAAACTACGCAGATTTGAGCTCTTCGTACGGTCATTTGGGAAACTTCCCGATCTAATTAAGATACATAGACTCAAGTTTGGACGTACTATAGTGGCGATGTTTGCAAGCTGATAGGGTTAGTAATTTTCATACCCTTCATTCAAGTTGCCTTTGCAACTTGTTGTTGGTAAATAACGATGAAAATTTTTGTTTAAAAAATTAAAATTTGCAGATGGTAGGTTATAGTTTTTTTAATACACAGATAACCTTTCTGCAGGGATGGGCCAACTAGTGCAGTTAGAGCATCTTCAAAAACATCTGTGTTTATGTTTACCAGTTTTTCGTTGATTTCTGGAAATTCACCCAAAAACAAAACGTAAATGCAGGATTGGCCACTAGCTATCGAAACTTATTTTGAAATAAATCTTATTTTATTCAGACTGGATAAGTGCAAGTTTTAGATCAGAATCCTGAAATATCGCTGCAGATAAATTGTCACAATTACAATTTATCTATCTGTCCATTTATCTATGTATCCATCTATCTATATATCAATCTATCCATCTATCTATCTTTCCGTCTTTTTAACTATCTATCTATCTGTCCATCTATCGATCTATCCATCTATCCACCTATCCATCCATCTATCTATCTATCTGTATCTATCTATATATATCTATATCTATCTATATCTATCTATATCTATCTATCTATCTATCTATCTATCTATCTATCTATATCTATCTATTTCTCTCTCTCTCTCTCTCTTTCTCTAATCAGTAACTTCCGTTTGTTCCTTCCCAGAGAATGCTCTGTTTTATCAAATGGACCATCAACCGGCAGTGGCTGTCGCGGATATAGCACATATATTTACGTTTTTAAGTAGAAACTGGAAGAAATCTAATGCGCAGGAAACTGACACTAGCTGCACGTGCCATGGCGAACCTGTTTACATTTAACACAAGCCTTCACTTGCTTTTCGGGTATTCCAATTACATCTAATTGCGATCTTGCTGCAATGACTCGTGCGTTATCTGCAAAAACATTTCGGGTATAGTTTACTTTAGAGTTCATTTCTCACTCATAACAACTAGCAACTTGACGAGTATATAAGGGAGCCGAAGACTTCACCAAGACATCACATCCACTGACAGTCTTCAAGAAGCTATTACCCGAAACCAGCAAGATGCTCCGCACTTTCGTCTTCCTCCTGGTTCTTCTCTTCGCAGGTAACTTATAGTTAAACTTGATTGGGTAAGTAACTTGTAAGTAAGTTACTTAAGTAAGGTAGTTAGACTTAGGTAGAAGGTAGTAGTAGAAGTAGTAGGTAGTTAGCAGCTAGGTAGTAGTAAGGTAGTTAAGTAACTAAGTAAGTAAGGTAGTTAGACTTAGGTAGAAGGTAGTTGTAGAAGTAGTAGGTAGTTAGTAGCTAGGTAGTAGGTAGAAGGTAGAAGTAAGGTAATTAACTTAAGTTAGATAAGGTAAGTAACTTGTAAGTAACTTGGTTGGCTTAGTAACTTATTGCAATTAGCGGAATTATGATAGAAATATACCAAATTTTTTGCATGGAGAGAAGATAGGATCAACTGATTTCTAAGACCCGTCAAAAGGGTGGACACTTCAAATGCATGTAAGCCCTGTACTGACAGGCAGTACTAGTTAATATGTTCAAGCATATCGAAATCCTATAACCTGTTAGGAGAATTGACGATTGCTGCTCACAGACTCTCTTGTCTTCCACCAGTTGTGTCAATGGCGGAAATGTATGTGGAAGACGCACCCACCGCCTATCTGGACGAGGCTGTTGAGCAAGAAGCTCCAGGGTTATTTGCTGAAGACCACGCACGCATTCCATTGTAATACGACGCAGAGTGAAACAAGACCATCTTACGTTCCGGCAAATGACATTCTTTCACTTATGGGAAACACACATGGGGAAATTGGAAACTTTCTGGGAAATTGCTCTTAATGTACCTCTTTAGTGTTGATGTTTGGGTTTGTAGTGTTGGTATACGTTGATGTTGAATCGACGAGTTTGTACAACAAGGAGACTGCAGTAAACGTTCAGTTACTCATAGAACCTTTGTTTTGTCTTTGAATCTTGTCTTAATCAAAAGTTGCAAGAAGCATATGACAGTAGTTATCAAGTCAGTTAGTGCGTCGTTACAGCTAATTTTACTCGATTTTATGTAATTATCAGGTTATGCCTTTTGATCGGAACGTGTGGAATTAGCGAAAACTAATGATAAAAACACCACTTCAAACCCAGTGTAGTGACTGTCAACACTATTGCCTTCTACCGGTAAAAATTTGAATTAACATTCTGTCCGGTGCATTTACTTCTGATGGTCTTCTTGTTGGCAATTCTGCGATCTCCTGAAATTTCTGTTAAATTGACAGTTAATTAAGTTTAATCAAATTTAAAATTAGAATAAGTTGTATATAATAAGTATTATACGACAGATCCCAGATTATAAACCAGCAAGATGCTCCGTGTTTTCGTCTTCCTCCTCCTTCTCCTCTTCGCCGGTAATACTAATATATTTAAATTAATCTAAAGTATGATAACTGCTGAACTCTAATATGATTCACTTTAAACAACTTAATTATAGAAGACTATGTACGATATTAATGCATGAACTACATTCTTAATGTACAGACTCCCTCGTTGTCTATATATCGATTAACTTTTGTCAAGTTGCTTCGACAGACCGTAATCAACTGATCGAAGCTGCAGCCACGGCTAACAGCGAACCTGCCGAGGATGAAATTCAACTGGTGCAGCAGACGGGTCCCGGTTACTATCCTTCATGGTAACGAACGTTAACCGTACAGCTCTAAGTAAGCGGCTCGTCCTGGTGAATTGGTCGAGGGCGAATTCAGTTTCTTTTGGGGAACACCGAATTAAGAACCTTGTATACCTTGTTTACTTATAAGCATTAGACTTTATAACACTGATTAGAGTGCATTGATTAAATGATACACTGGATTTCTACAGCTGAGCCCATGCTGGGCCCTATCGTCTTATGAGCTTGATCAAAGTACCCAATGCTATGGTCCTAGGCTATCTTGTCTTTCGCTGGAAAGTTACTGAGAATATTCTAGTATTTAACTGTCTGTCCATCTGCTAATACGGGCACAGCTCTGCTTGCATAAAACAAACAGAAGTGCGTTAATTGGAACCAGAGGGTCAGCTTTGTCCAAATGTTCAAAAAACACATATCTTATCCTTTTTTACTTGCAGATACCGTCGTATGCTTAGAACCAAATAAGATAGTCAAATTAATGGAATACAGCATCATACAACGCAACACTGAAGCCAAGGGATGAAACCGCACATCTATTCTCTATCTATCTGTCGGTCTGTCTATCTATCGATCTATCCATTCCATCCAGGTATCGAGGTAATTACTTTCTATACTTTTTAGCTTATTTATTGATTTATTTTTCCTATTCATCGTGAATAGGTACAAGCTTATAAACTAGGAACCATATAGTCTCTTCGAGGCAGGCACATTTACACGGCTATTACAGGAACGCCAGATCTTGTTAAAAGGTAAGTTTTACTTTTAGCGTTTCTTTGTGTGTAACAAAGTAGAAAACTACTTCGCACATAAGGGCCAATGCAAGGATACATCCAACGGCAATCCCAGCGATGGCACCTCCGCTCAGTCCGTCCTCTTCCGGTTGAACGCCGGCGATTCTAACGGTTACCAGATTCGATACCGGACTCTTCTTCGAGGCGTCATCAACGGCTTTCAAAGCAAGGAAGAAGGTACTGGCCAACCCAGCGGTGCAGTTGACCAATAAGACGGACACTCGCTGGATTTCACCAAATTCCAGCGGCTGCAAAGATCCATGGACAACCTGGGAGACTGTTACTTGCGTGGCATTGACGCTCTTGTCAAAGTTGGCTTCGTTGAGATCCGATGAGTCGCTGGAATACTTGACAATGTAGCTGGCCACTACAAGTCAAAAGACGATAGTTGTTTAAAAACGATAAGGTTTAATTATGATTTAATATTTGGAAAAACTCAAGGAGTTTTGGGTTAAACTTGCCTATTCCATGGTCGAGGTCATCACCAGGAGCCGTCCAGGTTAAAGTGACTATCGAGCCACTGGTATCCATTCCAGTGACGGCCAAGTCTATGATACGGCCGGGAGGATAGGCATCTCCAGCGGGTGCTGTGACGTTAACCTGTTTTACAGAAAACATTCTATATCCACTATATCTATAACAATACAATATCATATCTATGTAGAATGTTATAGCCGGCTAGACTAATCGATTAAAACCCTTAGCTACGATAATGATAACAATAATATTTATTAATTCTGTTAATAACTGTAGTGGATATGTAACTTTCTTGTTTACCTTCAACTCGCCTCCTATTTATGAAAGACACCCTTTACTAGATACCTTATCGTCAGCACAGCAGTCGATTAAGAATATCGGTAATAATAATGATAATAATGATACACTGTAACCTGTCGTACTAGTACTGCTAGGATCGTTTTATGCTGAATTTCTAATCTACCTTAAATCCGCCTGCAGCATCGGAGCGCGTAAAGTTTCCGGTAGGCGTCTGCTCTCCAATGGGCACCTCGCTGCCGCAGCAATACGGCGCACCTAAAACAACAATTGGCAACTACAGAAAGGTGTAAATTAATATATGATAAAGGTACATAAACGATAACGTATTAATTAACCTATTGGTGTATACTGAAGGTGTGCATATGTATAAAAGTATACTAGTTTAACAGTTATATCGTAGCCGGCTAAAGTATAGAGTTGTACATAGTGTAATTTGGGCTTACAGGGCAATAAGAATTGGTCATATTTAATATGACATAAGATATATGTTTATAGTAGTTAATTGTCATAAATATATGTTAATATAGCAATCATGTTTACCATCATGTACGAGTATAGAAGAAGCGATGGATCCGTCATTGATGAAAGCCGATCCTTCATCCCATACTTTACACTTGACCGAGTATCTGCCCTTCGAGGT
>JAIQCU010000223.1:0-71998 GCA_022114935.1 Leptestheria dahalacensis | reverse complement strand
ATGGGAATTTTATTTACATTCTGTAGGTTTAGTTTTCCAAAGACTGAAACTTTGACTTGCACCTGCAACAGAATAGTTTTACGTAAAAAGCGCCATCGAACTGAATCGTCGAAGAAATAACTGAATCGTCGAAAGCAGTCTTCCTCTTTCGTCTTTCAGTTTCATTCTGTCGGTGACGTGATTCTCACGGCACACCCAGATGATTCCGATTCCTAGCAGTCTCAGTCTCCCAGCTAAACTCGGTTTCTACATTCGCCCTCGTTCCTATCAACGATAGAGAAAAAGCTCAGCAATCTCTTGCCTGAAACCAACGGCTGCTATCTCTCGATTGGAGTACTAGCGTATGGACTGGCGCGTAAACTGCCAGCGATTCACTCGCATTAACTGCATCCTTGCGTCGCCCGGCATCACGTAAGGAGTTTTTATTCTGACTTTACAAGACATCTCGAGAGCAGCCCGCAATGTACGAGATGATAAACTGTTTTTGATGCAGCTTGTATCGAATGAAACAAGATTGCGTGGAATACTGGATCTGTATCAATGTATTATAAATCCTAAGGTTTTCGAGTATTTTCTCTAAACACTTCATACTCATGGAAGTGGGAATGTAACGGTAGCGGCGGTGCGCTAGCACCCTTCAGTATCTATTTTATTCCTTATCACTTTCGATTATTTACACTAGAAAAAGCAAGCATTCTTACCATGATCTGAAAACTACTTGCACTCCGTGACGAACACGTATTTATTGATGGAGTAGCGGTACTTATGTATTTGAGCATAATATCCAGTAGGATACCATTCGTATTTATTATTATTATATTAGGTTACATAGGTGTTTTAGCACGAGTGCAGAATTTGTTTGTGCCAGCTCATCGCTTTTGCAGAGTGAAACTTGCACTACTACGGTTACTCCGTCTCTGAACTTGAGGATTCGCAGAAACTGTTGAAAGAAGAGAAGTATATCGTAATATAAGTCAAACTAGGAAAGCAATGCGTTCCATGTCAAGCCAAGGTAGTTTATAATGTTAGCCAGCCTATGAATGCAATGCGTTAAATATCAAATCAAGCTACTTGGAAATGATAGAACACCTACGAAAGCAATGCGATCCCTGTCAAGTCATGCTAGTTTACAATGTTAGTAAACCTACGAAAGCATGCGTTCCATGTCAAGTCAAGCTAATTTACAATGTTAGTCAACCCATGAACACAATGTTAGCCAACCTATGAACGCAATGCGTTCCCTGTCAAGTCAAGCTAGTNGCATCGCGTTACATCTCATGGCAAGCTATTTGATGATGTTGGTCAACCTACGAAAGCAATGCGTTCCATGTCAGAAGTAGTTATATCGTACTGTGAAGCAAACGCAAAGATTTCTATGTCCAAGCCAAGCTACATCGTACTGTTCGTTATCCTATGACAGCTATCCATTCTATGTCTAAGGTTACACTAGCCCTATTTTGACCGTGGCCGTGGCCTTGAGCGTGACAGTGAAAGTTAAACTCCATTTAACTACCTACGTTTTTTTTTACTTTACTTTACGACTACCGATTGGACGGAGGATAGGCTGTCAATGAAAATGAAGACTGAGGGTAGCTTATAATGGACGGCGAACTCTACTGCTGTTGTTATGGCGTTTATCTCGGGATATAAACTTGGGAGATTGTTGTCAACACGTCCAGTGATTATAGTTGGATCTGTTAGGGTTTCCTATTATGGTGCAAAAACCCGTTCCGGAGTCTTGTGTTGATCCGTCCGTGAATGCTCTAAATTGTTCTATAGTTTCCTCCTGTATCCTGACGATTTCTTGGGCGTTCTTGGTGTCGGTATGAATAACAAATAGTTTTTCCGAGTCTAGTGAGGTTCTGTCGGTTGTTGAAATTTCGACAAAGTCTATGGCTCTGAGTTGGTAGTCTGATTTGAGTTTATCGATTTTATAGATGGAGGACAAGTATCTTTTATGTCGGGGTGGGGTAGGGGCGGTAATCCTGTCTGGGTTGAATGACTTTTTAGTTGCAAATTATATTCTTCTAGTTTCACTTTAAGAGGTAGTAAGCCGGACTCGCAGGCTAGGATGGGGGAGGGCGTAGTACTCAATAGCGCCGGTGATAAAAATCATCATACATCATACCTTAAGTCAGTACCTTAAAGTAAGGTACATTATACTGTTTGTCAAACTATGGCAGCAATGCGTTTTATGTCCAAGTCTCGCTACATCGTACTGCTAGTCAATTTATGAAAAAAACTGTATTTTATGTCCAAGTCAAGCTAATTGGTACTGCGTGTCATACTATGACACCAGTGCGTTGCGTTCCATGTCTAGTCAAGCTACTTCGAACAGTTAGTTTCAAGCTAAAAAGTAATGTGTTTTATGTATTTTGTACAGTGAAAATATTCTGCTGGAAGTAAAAGAACTTCATTATAAAGTAAAGTAAATTAATTATAACTTGCCTTGAGCTATACTTTGTCATAGTATCAGTTAGTTTACATGACGCTTTTCGTATAGTTTAATTCCCAATGCACTTTCGCGTACTAATTTCTAATTGAATTTGGGTAATAAAGCAATCTTTACATGTAAGAAGTTCTAGGTCATACCGAATTAATTTGTTCCTCGTCCGGCTGGAGAAAATTGCGCGGCGAATTCTTTTTTTTAAACTCAGTAATGGATTCTGACTGGATTAGTATTTGTATGTTCGGGGACGCTGATTTCTGATCTGGTAACCGAAAAAAGCAATAACAGCTTGACGAGTAACAAGGATACTTTTCAGAAAATCAGACGGTACAAAGTGTAGTTCTATTTGCCTGCTTCCAGTGACCTTGAAATAACTCACCATGAAAATGAAGAAGACCTTGTATGTGAATACTGCAGCATGACATTCAAGTGGCGAAAACACGACAAGCTCCATCTAAATGTATTTAAAAGTATCCAGTGTTCGTTCTTACAACTTTGGTCAAGTTTCCACGAGAGTACTCCGTAGCAAACATCTTTCCGCCTTCCCATCTTTTCTTTTTCTTTAAGAAACAGCTTCAGTGATTGGAATATCTCCATTTGACGATTACACAATCGTTCTTTGCATTCTGCGCAGCAAAGGTCAAATCTTTTTTTAAGCAGTAATGGACTACGCAATGATTTTCGTAGCATTTTTCACCATAAACTGCATTTTGCATAGCACTGCATTTTTCACCATAAACGATTTTCGTAATTCCGTCAACTGATTTCGGTAGTGGCCGTGTAGAAGTGGACTTGGCTTGGGAGATTCCTTGTTGATTAAGAGGAAGTACAAACGTAACGAGTACATCGAACCCACACTTTATGAAAGTAAACATACAGTGTATGCAGTTAGAATGGTATTATGTTTATAACAAACTAACCAAGTAGGACTGGAATGTTTCCAAGGGACCTAGTTTCGGAATTTGAAAACTTGAAGCAGCACTGTGAGGTCTTACAACTCATTTTACATTTTTTACGCATTTTACGTTAAGGTTATCACTTGTCTTTGCCTTTAATTCTTTCATAGACTAGTAGCTCACTTCAGCTCGGCGCCCTCAAAACTTTAAAACCCTAGGGCGAAGTCTGTTCGACGGGGAGGGCTTCGGTACATTTTTACATGCGGGACATAGGGTTTAAAGTTGTAGGTGGACTAAGATTATATCGCACGGGAACTTCTAGATACTCACAGTATATTGCTTCCGATTACATACAACCGTGACACGTTTCTTGACATTTGTACTGCAGTTGTGAAACACGTAACTTTAATCAGCTGATCAAATTCAGTTTTACTTTTCCTTAGAAATCGTTGGGGGTCTCGAGCTTCTCTTTGGTCGACGAGTTCGAAAACTTCAGCTGGAATGAGACTATTTCCGGGTTTCATCGACTTTCCGGGCAGTCCTCGACTTGGACGTAGACTCCGGGTTCTTTACGAGCGCCGTCCTGTTCTTTCTTACCAAACTCGATGCAGAGCTTTGAGGTACCTTAGGCTCGCTTGCATTTTCTTCGGTGGTGGCTACCGTACGCCGTGTGCTCCTTGTAACAGAAACGGGAGGTTCCAAACCCGCTGAATGTGGTAGCGACTTTGAATCAGAAACACATTAAATTTAGTAAACATTCAGAATTCTGCGTAAGTCTTGACGAGAGGAGTAGATGAAGTAATGATAATTTATATATAAATTACGATTCTCATGATGATAGCACAGTATACACATAACTGTATAATATAGTACAAATATAATATTAATTAGCTATCGAACAACGTTTTAACTAAAGCAGTAAGGATAATAACAGTGCAAAAATTGTTGTTTAAACAAGATAAAAATAACTGCTATTGTTGCGATTTTTTGAATCTACTTTCGTTACACCTGTTCTTCAACGTGGGCCGGTTTGGTTCTTCTGTTTCTCGGTGCCGGTGTTCGACAAGCCGCTAGAAATACAACGGATTCGTCTTTGCATTCAGTATCGGCCGGTTCGGTGAGTCGTGCTTTCCTCTTGCCCTGAACGTTGGCTGGCTCACGTACTTCCTGTAAAAGTTGGAAGATTACTTATCATGGGCAAACAAAGTAGTTCCGATACTGAAAACTAAGGAACTGAAAAAGGCCACAACGGACACGCACGGTCAATACACATAAAACTATCATTTAATGACATTATACTTAACTATATATATATATATATATATATATATGTATAACACGTAACAAATATTTAGAAAACGGCCTCTTAATAGACTCGCAGTCGCTTGAAATGCTTGAAACCAAACACTATGCAGGATACTGCGACACGTATAACAAAATCATTTGACATTTATGAAACTAACCGCATCCGCCGTTCTTTTCTTCACACAACTGAAACTCAATTAGAGACGGAAGTGCAGAATTTAATTAGAACCAAAACAAACAGAAATTAAATTATAACCAAAAATTAATTCGACCAAATTTTTGAACAACACAAATACCAGTAACCGAACAAAAGACGAGGAACAAATTATGAACGCGAGGACGTTATTTCCGAGAACAGTACCTGTTCATTCATTTGTGCAGCTTTAGCCTTTCGACTCTTCGACGCCGCAGTCGGAAGGAAAACCTGAAAATCATCCGCATCATCATCATCGAAAGAGACAGCCGGTTTGGCCCCTCTTGCTTTTCTCGAGATACGCGCTGGAGTTGGAGGGTTTACTGCCTCAGCTGGTGGCTAAAATAATAAACCGATGAAAACACAATTACACAGTCTGTTTGCCTTGTTTACTTGGTATTCCGTAGCGAACTTTAACCATTAAAATTATTTTTTTTCTACGAGTTTTTTTATTTGTCCCTGGGCTAATCAGTGTTATGAAATTGTAACCAAATTCGATCGATTTTGTACAACATGTTTAATCTCACGGCGGAAACTATCGCGAACGATGCAGATAATTTTTTTTAAACTACTGTACCGCATGTTTATTTATTTATTGGTATAGGTACCTGGTCCGCAACTGTTTTCACTTTTCTACTTTTTGGTGCTGGAGTCTGGAAGTTGAGCGACTTTGCTGGAATCTAGAGAACGGAATATGTCACAAGTCAGTTGCGTTATCCTTGTACAACTATTTTAACAGCAGTTTTCAGGTTTAACGTTTAACTGAAATAAGTATTAAGTATGAACTCTATTGAATATTATAAATTATATTTGAAATTTTACTTGATCGTCTTTATCCTGCACGGTCTTCGTTCGTCGACTGCGACTTGGTGCTGGAGTCTGGAATGTCAGCGCCTTAACAGCTGCTGCTAGTTCCTCCTCTTCGTCGTCTGCAGTTTTGAGTTTGCGTGTCTTTCTTATAGTTGCGGGCGCGGGAGTTTGAAATGCAAAAGCTGCAGAGGTTTCCTTGGGTAACGGCAGAGTCTCGTCTTCCTGTATGGGTTTCACCGCCTGCTTCTTCCGGACAGTTCTCGGTGCTGGAGTTTGGGCTGTAATATCGACTGCCTTCATTTGAGAACACAGGGCATCTTCATCCTTCTTTTGTTTCGCCACTTTAGTTTTGGGTCCTTTGGTGGCCATGTTTGGAGTTGTATTAGTAGGCCCTTCATCGTCGCTGGATTCAATGACCAAAACAGCAGGTTTTCCCTTAACTGTCTTGCTGAACATGTAATCCTGCTCGTCAAACTTGGGACTATCATCAACGTCTTCCCAGTCGTTAAAGAGTTGGCCGACTCCTTTCTTCATGTTATTTCGTCTTTCCAGCTTGGGTGGTTCTTGTAGCCTTCGTGGTTTGCACGCCGGGGTTGGGGGTACCGGATTATGGTTGTCTACCGATAGGGTGTCCAAATCTGTCGTACTTTCAACTTTTTCTTCCATTTTACCAAGTCCAAATCTGAGTAGACTCATCTTCTCCATCAGTTTAAAGAGCTGGTGATCAATGACTCCCTTGACGTGCTGCTGCGTATCAGTGCTGAGCTGCTCAAGGACCTGGCCCGCTGCAGGAGAGTCGCCATTGGCAGCTAGATGAAAGGCAAAGTGGAGACGGAAGTCCAGCAGCTGGCGAATGGCGGGCTGCAGCCACAACCGCCGTAGAGGAAGCAGCTGGTCCTTGGTATCTGGGGCCGCACTGGACGCAAAAAGGCTGCGCGCTGCTTTTGCCCTGCTCCCATCGGTGAACTTGGACAATATGGGCAACAGTGTTTTGTAACGGTCCTGGAACTCTGCGGTAGCCTCTTCTGTCATACCCTGGGATAAAATTAGCAAAATATGAAAATTTCAACATATGAAATCGTCACATGTTCCACGGCTAATTTTTCGATCCCCAGTTCCAATATTTCGGTATTAGCCTCTTAAAAAAAATACAAACAGACCAGAATCAATCATGGTGCTTTAAACGAACATAATACTAAAAGCTACTTATAATGGCTGCATGCAGGAATATTTGAATTAACTATAATCTAGCATAGATACCTACAAGATTACTATATAAAAAACAAGGAGTGCAATAATTTTAGGCAAATATAATCCCTCTGCTTTGCGTTAGAGGCAAAATCTTAACATGGTTGCCTAATGGCCGCACAGAGACGAGTTGCAAGTGATATTACAGTGATTTATTACTGATATTACAGTTAACCATCAAATCAATTCTATCGTTATTTTCAATATCGTTGTCCAACTTTGATTCTTGTTATCTTGTATACTATCAACGTATAATATTTTGTAAATTAATTTGAAAAATAATATTCCATTGATTAATTAAAAATTAAAAAGGAACAAAACATTACGTAGGTTATATCTTAAGAGATTACAGTGATATTACAGTGATATAGATAACGAGCTATTATTCACCTGCATACTGTACATCCTTGCTTGTACAAGAACGATTAGGCATTGCAGGCTGTAGAGCAGTTCCTGGCTACATCGGTAGCAGCTACAGTCACTGGCGTGAGAGATCAAGAAATCCGTCAGCAGCACCTCGGAAACATCTCGGGTTCGCATGGTGGGAGAAGCGCCGGGGAGTTCGCCCATCATTTGCAGGGATCGATGCGCCGGATCGGTCGACATATTCACAGGAACATCTTTGATTTTTCTTCCCCTGGATTTAGGGGGAGGCTTTTCAGCGACCGGTGTTTGCAGCGCTGCACTCGGATCGACTGACGGGTCCAACTTGACAGACGAGGAAACGAGGAAGTTGTAGCAGCAGGCTAGTTTCGCCTCGCAGTTGACCGCATTGTTCAGAACAATATCCAGCAGACTTAACCGTAGCATCGCCTCAGTGGCCCTAATACAAGTAAATGAAACACTCCAATGGTTAACAAGAAATATTCGTTAAAGACTTATATCCGTTCATCAAAAGAGGATAATTAAAAACAATTTAGGTTAACGACTTCGCATTTTACTTGATTTCTTGTAAATTTAGGACGCCGCATTTACATAAAAATAATCTTGTACGAAGAGCACAAATCTTTGATTAATTACGACTTGGACGAAGTTATGACGTACTGATCGAACCGTTTAAAATGTCTGGAAAGGTTTAATATGTTCTTCGAGACGTTTACTATCCAGCTGAAATTGGGGAAAAATAAGTTATAAATAATTGTTTTAAAATGACATATTATATAACATATATATAATTGCTTCTAAGATTATTAATTTATATCGTTTTTTTACCGTCTTGCATATTTCACACTGAAGCAGTATTACATACGTGCGAAATAACTATTTACTTGACCTAATTAGTAATCCACATCTCCTAAATCAATACTAAGAGTACCAATAACCTTGACTGTAGCATCTAGGCTATCCGGGCTATTAACGTACAAACCTTAACGCCACTGCGTGCTTCTGAGATGCAACCAAAGCTTCTTTCAAGTAATGACGGTTCTCCCGGACGCAACCCGCATAGGAATACAGACTAGCCAAGTGAAAGGCGCACTTGAGGTACACACCAAGAACCTGCCATTCCACTCCAGGGTAATCTAATTCATTAAAAAAAATTCTTTTGAAGATTAAACGAAATTAAAAACCAAATGGGAATGAGTACCCCAGCCGTATTGAGCCGCGCTTTTCTCATGGGATTTGTAACCAGCATAGGCGTCCTGGAACGCCACCAATGCCGACTCTATGGGACCCTCGTGAGGTGCAGGTTTCCACTTTAGGGCGAATGGAACGAGGAGTAGACAACTATCCAGCCAACAAGCCTGTGATTTTATGAGCACAACGCTCTTGGTCCGTCGGCTTTGCTCCTGGAATGTCGGCGACTTAAGAATTTGAGCCAATTGGTCTTTGCTCGACTTGCAGTCCCCGCTGTAGTACAGCGAGTAGCACTTTCCAATACGGTAATGCAAACCCTCCAGTTGCAGCTGTAAATAAATAAATAAATAAATAGCATAACGGTTATACATAGCAGCGTCGATGACTCGCTTACCTGACCAGATTGCATAGCAACGTCCTCGCATCTCTGCCGATCCTCATCAGCGAGAGGCAGACCAAGTTTCATCATCTCAGCCGCGGTGTTGAGAAAGACATCGTCCAGCTGAAGATCGCGGGCCATTTTCAACTGCACTCGAAGTGCCCGTGACCTGCACAATACAGTTGAAGGTTATGATATAATGTAACAATTGAAATAACACGCTGTACGGTGGTAAACCTGAAGTAATTGTTGCCCTGCAGCGAAAAATAGGCTTCAAGGGACATGACACAGCCGTATACATAGTTGCTGAAACCCTCAAATATCCATCCGCACGCGACTAGGTCTTCCCATTCCTCTAAGCAGCGGACGATCGAGTCGGAAAACTTCTCCGAGTATTTCAAGGCGCAGTGGAGAGTCGAAACGTCGGTCCCGCTGTTGAGGTTATTGGAACCGTCTTCTCCTCTTGGAATATTGGCGGCTGAACTGGACGACAACAAGGGCCCGATCCTTTCCGTTTCTTCCTAATTTTTGGTGAGGGAATAATTTACATGGACATCATAACAAATCAACACAGGCATTACAAAAGTTAATTTAATTCAATACATATTTACGGATCAATGATTAAGGATGGGCAAAAAGTAATAATAACCTAAATTTCATTGAGTATTTTATTAATCACCTTAATTTTCTGTTTCAGAAGCGACTCGCTAGCAACGTGCAGCCGGAAATGGGTAACTGCTAAATACGACTTCAGCTCCAGTCGCTCGTTATCGTCTGCTTTCTATACGAGAACGTCAAAGATGAGTTTTTTTTAAAAATAAATAATACACAAAGTGTGCTTACGAAAATTGATGCAACAAGTGACGAAACGAGAGATTTGGCGTCCTTCTCCAGGTTCTCCAGTTGCGAATCGTCGGCCAGGGCGAACGTCTGAGCACGGAGCTTTTCTTGGAGAGAGCCAGCAAATGGTAGAATCTGCAGTGCAACTGACGTAATAGCTGAACGCGGGAAATTCCTGTAGTTAAAACCATCGGCAGCCGCAAATTAACACTTCGGTAAATTTTTAAAATTTTGTAATTTCATATGTATCATGAAACTGTTTCGGAAATTCTATTTACGGTGCATGGGCGAAAGCCTGAAAACCGTCAACGGAGCAAAAAAAAATTATATATCGTTTACGGTTATCTCATATTTTGAACTGCTCTTCATGATGAAAATCAATACAAATAAATATTTCTACTGAAATCTATTATTTTTTATTCTTGGAAATACGGATATGTCGCCTCGTTACCCTTTCTTGCTGTCATAAGCACGCAGTTCTGCAGCAAGGAGATCGTGCTGCGGCGGGTAGTGAGCACTGTAGTCGACGTCGTTCAGCAGATCCAAGAGAGTGCGGTTCTGTTAATTAAAATTTAATTATAAAACGGAGTTACACAACGATTCAACAAACCAAGCCGAGATACATCCAAACTCAATTTGCATTAGGACATAAAACTTACGAATTTAAAACTCCATTGTTTTGACATTTCTTTTTTTACATTTTTATAATGAGACGTAATTTATATTAGCGGTTAACAAATAGGAGACGCCAGACTAACCAAAAGCCCAGATGGGGCATTTTCCTGTAAATGCAAGTCCCGCTTGAAGGTCGCCCACATCTGAAGCAACTTCTGCAGCCATGGATCTTTCGCCGGGTCAAGACTTTCATTCGCCATTTGCCAGAGCGCGTGCAAGACTAAGTGTTTCATGTCCTGTATAAATTCCGACCAGGCTGAAGTAGCTTTCCGGCAGTCGTAGAGGACATCAAGGCGCATCGAGGCTTTCTGCAACGATTTTTCATCCAGGGGCCGGAAGTTTGGAACGCTTATGAGATAGTCGATGGATTTGCGGAAGAAATGGCTGGCTTCCTCGTGTCGATTTTGTCTGTAGAAGGCGACGCCCGCGTTGTACGACGAAGGATCTGGAACAATGCGTAAATTAATCGATACGTAATTACAGATTATCACGAAAGGGAAACTTATGAGGTACCAACTGAGGTCACGATCCAACTGACGTAATCTTCGTTGCTCTGGTTCTTCAACAGCACCTTGTCGATGAATTGAAACACTTGCCTGGTCTTCGAATTACACTCCTTGGTCGGTTCCTTGAGATTCAGCTGGACATAGATAGATGTGGCTCTTGTCAAGCAGGTGATTTCCGCCTTGTCCAGTCCCATTCCCAGGAATTTCTGCACCGAGTCCTTAAATGCAGACAGCTTGCTGTAGAACTCGACCAGGACATCAGCGATGAACTCAAAGTGTCTCCAGGTTGAAGTTGAGGTTGATACGTTTTTGTTAAGTGCATTGACGATGATTTTGCCGGCTACAGATATGGCCACCGCCCCTATGCGCAGATATAGCATACAGGCAATGTCTTTATGAGGGCCCTTGGCGATGATAACTTTCCAGAGGTTTTTCACGAGCTCCAGTTTGAAGTTCGGTTCAGAGTCGCACAGGCTGAGGATTACGTCGATAAAATCTCTGGTGAATTCGACGCCCTGGGCAGGTGAGCAGGTAGTTTGCGCTGACGAACTCGAATTTAACATAAATGTTGCCTGCTTGAGTATTGACCATAGCTGAAGCTTTAAACAGTTAAGATTAGGATCGTTTTCCTGGTTCCAGAGAATCAGCAGTTGGTCCATTGACTTTAAAAGATCCTGCGAAACAATGCACATTAATTTATTAGTTTGTCATGGGAAAATTCGCTATACCTCAATCAAACCAATGTACGCGTCCGAATCTGTTTCAATGTTAACAAGTATATTGATTTGTTCCACAAGCACGAGCCATCTCGACGGGCCACCGTAAAGCAACAGCTTCAGTCCGGTTTTCCGTAGGGACGCGACGACAGCGGCTGGAATTTTCTTGTTTTTGGAGGCTTTACAAAGATGGTGCGAAAGGTTCACAGCCACAGTCTGAATTTCTTTTGATTTCTCGCTCGCGGTAAGGGTGACGTAAGCCAGGTTGCATGTCGCGAGGAGGTTGACGACAGTGAACTCTTCCCGATCCAAGAAGTGCAGGGCGAGATGATAAGTGGCTATCAATCCCTGGATAATGTCATTCGTATCCGTAAGCGTTGCGTCTTTAGTGACAATCTCGCTGCTCATTCTAACAATTTCCCCACACGCGTCGTCCCATGCATCCCCGAGTTCCTTGACGAGAATGGCAATGGTGCGAAGGAATTTGAATGCATGCCCTGCGGTCCAGTCATGTCGGAATTCCTAAAATAGACGTGTGGAAGTCTTTTCACGCTATTGCGGCTGCAAATTTTGTGTTGAAATGTACCTTAATCTTGTGCAGTGCAGACTGAAAATCTCTGCTTTTGAGGTCAGAAACCACTCTCTTGAAGGTGTTTTCCATGACTAACATGAAGACTCATAGGCCGTACTTAAACTATGTTATGGGCTGCGAATTAAACATGTTTTTTTTACCACGAAAAGAATATCTATGAAGATAGAAAAGGCAGCCAAGTGGACTCGTCAGAATTTCTGTTCATCTGTTGTTGACATTCAAACACTAGTTGCCCCGCCGTGTTGCTCGGCGTAGGGTAAATATCCCTACGCACTAAAATATACCACATAGACCGATTTCACTGCTCCAGAACTATCATTATTATCATCATTATTTATATAATAGATAATATCATATTATAAACATTATTTTTCGTTATTATAGAAATCATGATATTACTATGTAAAACAGCTAATTATTCTTCTCCTGTTAACACTTAACATCTAATGAAAGACTACAGCTAACTTTTGTTTTTAAATTTGTAGCTATAAATTATTTGTAATATATTCAACTTAATATGTAATAATTACAAGTTTATTTTTTCCGTGAAGTATTATAGTTATTCCGAATTCGGATAATAGATGACGTTGTTACTTTTGTGTACTGGCAAATCCGCCGACTCAAAACTGATTCACGTGCCCAGCTATGTTTGTTATGCTGGCATGCTTGCTCTCCTCAAGTCTGTTCAAGTTATGAATTATCGACCAATTTGTCTACGTCCCAGCCAGTTTCGTGATCCCAACAACTTCTCTTTTCAGTGCATTGGGAAAGGTATTTGCGCTAATAATGGTTGTATTAATTATTATGATTTACGTTTATGCTGGAAATTGGGGCGTTAAGCTACATACAAACATGCTACAAGCAACAGGGTAGTTGCAGATTAGTTGCCCTGGGAATGTGGGAATCTAGGCTGAAAAAAGACGTTTCTGACCAGCTTTCCAAATTCAAACTGAAAAGCCGGTGTCATATTCAATTCCTATAACTACGATGCAGCATCTTAAGTTGCGTTTCTGGAATTGTTATAAACACTATTAGATTTATTCTTCTATCACCCTTTTTTTCATCTACAAACCAAACTAAAAAGTAAAATGTACATAAAGTAAGGAGATATCGTGATAGTGCGGTCACTTATTGATCTAGATAGATTCTATACATTGAACCATAGGGGTGATTCTCAGGTATGACCATTACTTGTGATGCCAAGCAAAATCATTCAGGTTTTAGAATGAAATCTCTCTGTTAAAATGTCAGTTGTAATTTTGTTCTAAAGTTAACATGTATAACCTTGGAATCCCTGTTGAAATGAATCTTGCGCATTGCTCACAACTGACGCAACGCTGCCATCATTTTATATCTGTGCAAAGAGAGACGTAGTCGTCTCGATGGCCTTTGTAGTACATAGCCTGCATAGTTTCATAACCTTATGGCTTATCTAGAACACGTTTATACCATGAGATAGTTTACAGGAGTCCATTTGCTTCAAACGTTTTTAAATTGTTATCTGAATCTTTAAAAAATATTGACTCTCAAAGCCGAATGTTAAGTACATCAAACTTGCTATGTCAAAAGACGAGTATCAAAATCACATTTGCAGTTACAGTTGATTTCAGTGGTGCTATTTTAATGGGACATGTTACGTAATGTATTAATCGTACGAGCTAATTGACTTCGAATGGCATTTAAAATACATAGCTAAGAACTTAACTCTAATTCTTATGGACCTAGGGTTGCTGCTATTATTCAGGGTTGTTCGGCATCAGAGTTTCGTGATATTGACACCGATTTCATTATCGATATTCAACAGACTTACCGATAAAGTATATCGGCTTATGATTATTTCCATATCGATGTATTGGGCCTGGTGGAGGAAATCAATCAATATCCGAGATTCACGGTACCATATGTCAATAAAACTTCTTATTTATCGATAATCTGATATCGATATCGATATGTCGTTCAACCCTGCTGTTTTCTGCTTTTGGGGTTAATTACTTCTGTTTCTATGCAGAGTTGCAGCGCCGCTCCACGTAGGTTTTAAGCTTGATATCAGTAACCAGCGCTGTGGCAGCGATAGCAACAAGCTTACCTTCCTAACGAAAAAACTCGAATCATCGTGGTTGCGCCACACTATCATTGAACGAACGAAACCTGTGTAGCAGGGAAAAGCCGGGCCCCAGTCGATCGGTAGCAGCCGGCGGGATCGCTACCAGGAACAGCGACTAGTTGAACTAAACCCACCTCTAAACTATAAGGTAAGCACGAAGTCTTTAACCTTTATAAGATAACCATACTAGGTTACAAATTAGTTTATACTTAAAGTTAATACTATGCGAAGTCGTCAAGAGGATCCTGACAGATTCTGAGAGATCAGAGATCAAACGGCCAAGCGCCCGAGTCGGCATTGCGTGCATTTTCCAGTTGTTTACATTGATTGTATTAAATAAGATATGCGTTTCCCGGTTTTGCAGGGTTCGTAAGATGGGTGCCGGCGCCGAAGCAAACGGCAAATCACAGGAAAAACCGTCGCCCACTTCCGAGGAGATCGCCATGGAAGCCGTGGACTTGGACGACAACAACAAAGACACCAAAGATGACAAGAAAGGGAAGAATAAGAAGAAGGAGAAACCCGAAGGTCCTCCACCGGTACCTGTGCTCCAACTGTTTCGCTACGCCTCTGGAACAGATACAATCCTGATCCTTCTAGGAATCCTGGCAGCTGCGGGTACAGGAGTTTGTATGCCGCTGATGATGGTCCTCTTCGGCGACATGACTAATGCCTTTGTTTATGGTGGATTCGATCCTGAGGTTGTTGAGAAGTGTAACATTACCTTCGAAATACCACCAGGATCCAACATAACGTAAGTCTTCTTACCTGGTTACCTCTAAAAGAGCGGAATCCAGAAATTTGGTATCTCGAGGGGGAAAAAAATAAAGTAAAAGATAAGTATGGCGTGTCTAGCATGACCGTGCTGCATCGACTGATAACGTTATTTTTCTAATCTAAAATTGTCCGGTTAGTTATCTTGAACCCCACTTATGTTCAATTCTTATATAAATTAAACTAAGATATTATATAATTTATTGTTTTATTAACTTGAGTATATATTTATATCGTAATTTGTCATTTGCTGTACAATTCTTATTTATTCAATCCTCCCGTTCGCTTTGCAACGTGTACTTGCGATACCGAGTAATTAAAATTTAAGTTCAAGTAATTAACTTGTAGTAATAAGATCTTATAACAAAGGTTAACTAATAGACGACAAAGTTAATCCCTATGTTGATTTTACGCAGGTTACCGCCCGGCTTCCCGTTCAACTCAACAGAGACGAGCTTCTCCGGGGAGATCGAAAAATTTGCCATTGGTACCGCAGTCATTGGCGCCATTCTTTTTGCCTTGGGTTACATATTCGTGACGTGCCTGAATAGTGCTGCGGAAAATCAAGTAATTACTCTTTTATGTTACAGTCCGGCTGGAAATATTGCCCAGTCATCCTACAGCATTATCAGTTAGCTCTTCTTTTTTCCCCCCCTCTCACCATCGCCCGAGTGCACGAGTTTTGTGCATGATATGTGGATGTCCTTCATTCCTTATCTTGAATAACAAACAGTTTCTATATTCATGTGTACTGTTTTCACAATCTAGGTGCATCGATTAAGAGGTCTATTTCTACAATCGATCCTGAGGCAGGATATCAGCTGGTACGATGTGCGAGCTACCAACGATTTCGCCAGTCGCATTACAGAGTATAATAGAATTCAGTGAAATGAACCAATTACAGTTTCCGTAAAAATTTTCTCAATTTTAGGGATCTCAATAAAATTCAGGAAGGAATGGGCGAAAAAATCGGAATGTTTCTCTTCTGCTTTACTGGTTTCATAGCTTCTCTTATTAACGCCTTCGTCCATGGATGGGAACTGACACTGGTCATGATGGCTGCCATGCCGGTACTGGCCGTAGCCATGGGTTTCCTTTCCAAAGTCCAGGCCAGTTTGACGGAGAACGAACTGAAAGCTTACGGGAAAGCAGGCAGCGTCGCCGAGGAGGTCCTCAGCGCTATTCGTGCAGTGATGGCGTTTGGTGGACAAGCCAAGGAAGTGGCCAGATTCCAGTTCAACCTGGAATCAGCTCGACAGGCTGGTACCAAGAGAGGACTGGCTACGGGAGTTGGACTTGGTCTTACTTTCGGCATTATCTACGCGAGTTATTCCTTGGCTTTCTGGTACGGAGTCAAGCTAATTCTGGACGGAGGAGTTAGCGGCATGTACGACCCTGCTTCGCTGGTTATCGTTTTCTTCAGCGTTCTGATGGCTTCCATGAACATTGGGCAGGCATCCCCATACGTCGAGGCTTTCTCTGTTGCCCGAGGGGCTGCTGCCTCCATTTACGAGATCATCGATCGCGTACCCAGCATCGACAGCTCATCGCCAGACGGCAAGAAGCTGACACAAGTCAAGGGAAGTATCGCTTTCGAAAAGGTGCGTTTTAACTATCCCACCAGGCCGGACGTTAAGATCCTGCAAGGGCTGAGTTTCTCGGTGACTCCTGGGCAAACTGTGGCACTGGTCGGCGCTTCGGGTTGCGGTAAATCAACGTGTGTTCAGCTGATTCAGCGCTTTTACGACCCCCTGGAAGGAAGCGTTAAAATCGACGGTGAAGACATCCGCGATTTGAACTTGGCCTGGCTTCGCGAGCAGATGGGCGTGGTGGGACAGGAACCCGCCCTCTTCGGGACAACCATCGCAGAAAACATTCGCTACGGCCGCGACAACGTCAGCCAGAAGGAAATCGAAGAAGCCGCTAAACAGGCCAATGCCCATGACTTCATCGTGAAGCTACCCAAGAAGTACGATACCATGGTCGGCGAACGAGGAGCCAAACTGAGCGGTGGCCAGAAACAACGCATCGCTATTGCCCGAGCCTTAGTGCGCAATCCCAAGATACTGCTGCTGGATGAAGCCACTTCAGCCCTGGATACGCAGAGCGAGTCCATTGTCCAGAAAGCACTCGACCGTGCTCGTCTCGGAAGAACTACCGTCATTGTGGCCCATAGACTGTCTACCATAAGGAACGCTGACAGGATCATGGTTCTGCTGGATGGTGAACTCAAAGTAATGCTCTTCCTGTTTACATGTTCAAACATGGAATTGACTTTCTACCGAAGCTTTATGAAGTAGTTTAAATCATTAGAAAATGGTGATCCCTTTGTCTTTTTTTTCAGTTTCGCAACAACCGTTACGAATCTGTGAAGAATAACTTCAATACTTTAGCCTCAGCTTAAATATAATAACTTCATTATACGTCCTTCTATTTTAAGATATCCCAATACATTAAAGATATTTACTGAAGGCTATTTCTCGTTTAACAGGAAGAGGGAACGCACAGACAACTGATGTCCAGGCGCGGAGTTTACTTCCAGCTAGTCACGGCGCAAGCAGGCGAAGACGACAACGCTCCCTCTAGCAACTCAAGTCCGGAGGAGAGCGACACTGAGAGCGCCGAGGATGCAGTTATGAAGAAGGGGAAAGCGTGGATCGAAGAAGAAGACGAACTATCCTTGTCCGGCGCTCTAGTTCAATCAAACCCTCTAGCCTTAAGTCGGACATCGTCCCTTCGCCATAGCTCCAGGAAGGTTTCCTACGTCGAAGATATCGTCGAAACTGAAAGCGCTACCAAGGAGGAAGAAGAGGAAACAGCCAAGAACGTCTCTATTTTCAAGATACTTAAAATGAATGCTACAGAGTGGCCTTACATTGCAACCGGGGTACTGGGTGCTGCAATCGTCGGTCTCAGTACACCAGCTTATGCCGTCCTTTTTGGAGAGATCCTCGGTAGTTTAGCCGGGTTATCCAGCGAAGAGATCCGGAGTCAGTCAGAGTTTTATGCCGTCTTGTTTTTGATCACCGGTATCGCCGCAGGGTTGGCTTCGTTTTTCCAGTCGTACATGTTTGCCGTAGCCGGCGAGTACCTGACCTCACGCATCCGAGTTTTATCCTTTCAAGCTATCCTTAGGCAAGAGATTGGTTGGTTCGATAGGGAATACAACAGTGTGGGAGCTTTATGCGCCCGTCTGTCGGGCGATGCATCCAGCGTCCAAGGTGCTACGGGTTCTAGGATCGGCTTGGTCTGTCAAGCTGTAACAACCATGTGCGTGTCCATAGCCCTGGCTCTTTATTACGAATGGAAACTGGGATTAGTCACTATGGTTTTTATCCCTCTGGTACTGTTATCGACTTTCTTTCAGGCGAAAATCATCATGGGCCAGAATGCCATGGAACGGAAGGGCCTGGAGAAATCGGCTAAGATTGCCATGGAAGCCATTTCAAACATTCGCACGGTAGCCAGCCTGGGACGGGAGAAAACCTTCTATTCGCTGTACATGGAACTGTTACATAAACCGCACGTTGAGGCACAGAAACGTACGCATATCAGAGGCCTAGTCTTTGGCTTCGCCCAGAGCATTCCTATGTTCGCCTACTCGGTGTGCATGTTTTACGGAGGCTACCTGGTCGCTAACGAGTGCCTCCCTTTTGAGAACGTTTTCAAAGTCAGCGAGGCGCTCATTTTCGGTACCGCCATGGTAGGACAGGCAGTAGCTTTTGCCCCCAATTACAACAAAGCTAAAGTAGCTGCGAATCGGGTGTTCCAGTTGCTGGAACGCAAGCCACTCATTGATTCCTCGTCGACGGAAGGAACGAAGCTGCAGAAAGTGACAGGATTTGTCGAGTACAAAGACGTCAAGTTTCGCTACCCGACCCGGCCTGACGTCACCGTGCTGCAGGATCTCGACATCGATGTTCGACCCGGTCAAACTATTGCCCTCGTTGGACGCAGCGGCTGCGGCAAATCGACTTGCGTCCAGCTACTAGAACGTTTTTACGATCCCGATGAAGGCCGTGTCAATTTGGACGGTAGCGATACCACCAAGCTGAATATCGGAGCCCTGAGAAGCCACTTGGGTATAGTTTCGCAGGAACCGGTTCTTTTCAACCGAACCATCGGCGATAACATCGCTTACGGAGACAACACCCGTACCGTTTCCATGGAAGAGATCATTGAGGCGGCCAAGAAAGCCAACATTCACAACTTCATCTCCAGTCTGCCCTTAGGTTACGACACCATGGTTGGGGAACGAGGTACTCAGCTCAGCGGGGGCCAGAAACAGCGAGTTGCTATTGCCCGAGCTTTAGTACGTAACCCCAAGATTTTGCTGCTCGATGAAGCGACTTCAGCCCTAGATTCGGAAAGTGAGAAAGTTGTCCAAGAAGCCCTGGATAAAGCTCGTGAAGGACGCACCTGCATCACTATTGCCCACCGACTGAGTACTATTCAGAACGCCGACAAGATTGTTGTCATTCAAAATGGTAAGGTCCAGGAGCAAGGAACCCATCAGGAACTCCTAGAGAGGAGAGGCGCTTACTATGAACTCTGCGCCCTGCAGGGAAACCTGGTTACCAACTCGAACAACGAGAAAGTCACCACTACAGCCCTGTAACACCTATCGTGTAATGCCAAGTTCAACTAGTTGAATTTGTTTCGAATCAGTTTCTACCCCTGTTTGCCATGCGTTGTGAAATAAACAAGATGAACGAGTTTTAAATTTACAAAATCAACTTAATGTATTAATATCCGGACTCCGCCCTTCTTTTTATCAGACCAATATACGAAATAGGTAATAGTACTGATTTCATATTTTATAATGTCTTTGTAAAGCACGAATGTACTTATTGCATTCGGTCATATTTGCCGGATTGATTAATTGTATAAAGCCTTTTAGAGTCTAATTTCTTGTCTCATCAGGCCGCAAGATTACAAACACCTGTCGTTCGAAACCTATAATGAATGTTATAAAGGTATTTACCTTAATGAGGAGTGTTATATCACGTGGCTCATTATTTCAGTACTGTTTAAAAAAAAGGTGACGTCTACACGTTAACCGGAATCAATTAATACTTATCTTTAAAATAAGGAAAAACTAGAAAAACAAATAATAGAAAACTATACCATAGATTCGTATTATCAGGCAAATCCCCATAACGATATTTTGTTGCAAGTCATCAAGGTATTTGGGGTTATCAATTATGTCGCAGATTGCACAGCACTTAACAAATTGTTTCAATGATAACGGCTCTTAAACTGTATTGTTTGTTACAGAAGGCATATAAAACATTACTATAGCCATGTTCCAAGCTATCATACTATTTATCAAGTTGGAGTTAATCGAGGTGAAAGCAAATGTTTGTTAGTGGGGAATAAAATGTTCAATTTGTAGTGGAGACATAATAGGAGTCGCAGAGCATGTAGGAGCAAAGCTACTGCACATTATTAACGGAGGAATTATTGGATTAGATACGCTTGTCGGTAATTTTTAATGAGGAGGGACAGATTACCTAATGAGTTACAAATCCCTTGTTATGATAGCCACAGCCTTGAATCAAATTAATAACTGCTGTTGTCAAATGTCAGTGATTATCTGTCGACATAACATACAATTACCTTGATTAGTTGTTATATATACTATAACTGCTACTACTACTACTAGTAATAATAATAATAATATTATTATTATTGCAGTTGCCATAACATTAAAAATACGGAATTTTAATGTTTTTTTTTATAAACACCAAGGTGTTAAACGGGCACAACAATGTAAACATAATTTATTATAGCAGTTTGAAGTGACATTAAGTACCATGTCTTTTAATAATTAATCAAAATAATATTATTCAGTTAATCAACTTAACTTAGTGCCAAATGTTGTTTGAAACTGAGACATCAATCGTCACTTAACCGATTAGTTGAAGATGGAGATTAAGTTGCAGCTGGTTACTGTTTAGAACAACCTTCATGGCTGCGCCCTTACCGGCCTGAAGTGAAGTTTAACTTGTATTAAATATCCCAAACGTAATTTATCTTCACGGTAAATGGCCTCAACAATGGGACCCTTGCAGGCTTTTCGAGTAATGAACTCTCTGGCACAGTGGAAAACCAAATCAAACCATATCCTAAGCTTCATTAGAAACAACAGTCAAGCTTCATTTTGTGGTAAGGTTAATTCAACTAGCATAACTTGTCATGGGAGTATTTAAGTATTATGAGCTTCCTTCCTAGGATATTACAGCCAGGACCCTGGCCCGTTATTCTTCAATCCGCGGGTTCAAGCCCTCTTGCGCAACCTGACGGGAAACAGTTACGACAAGGTCTTTCGTCAAAAGAAACTCGGCCAGAAGCTGCAGCCTCCAAAGTACCGGTTGATGTCTGAGGAGGATCTTCAGGCGGCCATAAGAGAAACCCAGGAGAAAGCGTCGTATAAATTACAGATGCCCCCGCTCATTCGAGAACGGGAACCCATAAACCAGGTGCTGTCTCAGGACCCTGAAGTTCAAGGATTCGACACCGCCAGATACATTTTTACCGACATTACGTACGGAGTTTCGGACAGAGTATATTTAAATTTTTAGTCGATTTTTACACAAAAGCCTAATTTATTTCTATTCTTATACAAGAAACGCTGGATAGTTGTTCGGGACACGGACGGAACGCTGCGTCAAGCTTCGTGGGAGGAACGGGCAAAGATGAATCATGTTTATTTCCCGCAACCGGGTCGTCAGATCTCAAAGCCAAAGCTGTTTGAAGACGAAAACCTGCAGGTAGGTTGGTACCGCCTAAAACAAAGAGGACTCTTAATTACACTTAAGCTTAGGCCTGCCTGGACCGTGGCGATTACGAGTTCATTCTGGACAATGCCTGCGTGCAGTTCGAGCCGGACGACCCCGAGTACGTCCGAGTGACGCGAAAAACTTATGACTTGGTCAGTCAGAGGCAGCATTACTCCAGCCTGCACTCGACACGACATTACGGCCCGATGGTTCTCCATCTCGTCTTGAGCAACCAGTGTGACGACCTGATGATTTACTTGGTTACCAATAAGGAGGTTACGAGCGTGGCCGATCTCGTACGACTCTACCACGTCGTCAATCCTGACAGCAAACTTCTGGATGGTGTACAAGATGATGTAGAGCTGATTAAGGTAAACAAAATTATATTAAACTAACTAGGGGTTAACAAGGAAAGTAAATCGTGCATTGCATAAATTGAAAATATAATGTGTATATTTTTTCACAGGTTTACAAGACGAATTATTCGCTTAAGCGAGCACTTTTGGAGAGGGCCTGGGAGGCATACGAAGAGATCATGAGTCAGGAACGAGAGTTGCGAGGAACGATGACGCAGAGTAGTTAGGCAGTGAACTGCTTGTTGTAATGTTTTCACAAAAAAATAAAAGTAAATTGAGAGTAAATGCAAGTCTCTTCATTTGTTTCGTTGAATCATTTGACCTGGCTGGGATATAGATTTTAAATGCACTATATCAAGTCAGTTATCGTTGACACGACATAAAACACGCGCAACATTCTCAACTTGGAGCTATTATATCAAATCATTAAGTTAACTGACTAGCTTCTCAAAATATTCGTGTGATGTTTAACGTCATAAGAAAATCTGGTGTCGATATGAACCAAGGGTATTCGGCATCAGTGATTTCTTGGTATCGATATAAACAATGCAGTGCATCACTGAGATTTTATTGTACTGATATCGAATATTTGTATCGGATTCGACTCAGATTGTATCGATATGTCGGACAACCCTGTTAAGAATAACTAACAACGATATCTTAACGATGCTATATATTACTAAGGATTCCCGTAATATCGATATCGGTCGATGTTGTTATCGATTAGACTCGTTATCGAAATGGTATGAAGTTTTTCAGTATCGATTTTGATTTCGTTATCGATATTTGAAATCCCTACTGATGCGTAGTAACGTTGCAATTGCGACATAATATTCTGATGACATTTTGATATCGAGACCGATTAATCAACAAATGTGTCATTCACCTGTATATTACTAGTTTTAAAAGAATTTCTGATTTTAGTCAATCTGGCAACGTGGCCATGGAAATGTCAATGTTGAGTCTAAGGGTAGGGTGTACCTTTTGTTTTTGTTATTGGGCTGACTCAACGTTCGCTTTGGGAGACGTAGACGATCGTTGAAACGTTTCCTTTAATTCAGTCATTTATTTAAGTGACAACCGACGAAGTCACGTAAATTATCTCTATATTATGTAAGCAATTATTTGTCAGCAATAATAATTCCATTCAATAGTTAACACTGATGATGAAGGAAGTTTATCAAGAAATATTAAGTCTAGTTTAAGTATTTTCCCAGATGATGCTAAAATAGCTTTGGAAATAAGACTTGAGTTTACTGTCATTAAAACCCCTCCTTGTAATTTAGCTGTGAACACGGAGGCGCTACAGCGATGGACGGTTTTAACCTGCAGTCGATGGAGCCGTCGGCCCGTCTGCGTCATCTGGCGGATATTGCTAACAGCGTCAAGTTTGACAAGAACATACCTCTGCACAGGTTCGTGTAGCCAGTAGTTAGAAAATACAAATACTCAAGTAGGTAAAAAATAAATAAATAATAATAATCAGTGAAATAGCAAATAGTTAAAAGTGAGTTTCCCTTTGCAGGTACTTCCGCTCGGGCAACGAAATGATCCGCATGGCTGAAGTCTACATGAAAGAAGGCAACCTGGAAAATGCTTACATATTGTACCTTAAGTTTCTCACGTAATTATTCGGTTGAAATGAAGCTTTCTGTGGTTTTCTATCACCATTCTATGAATTCGCAGAATATTCGTGGAGCGTGTCGTACAGCATCCCGACTACCCGCACCTGTCGCCCGCAGAGAAAATCTCAAACAACGCCAAAGTTAAAGAAGTATTCCCAAAGACCGAAGTGCTGAAACAGCAGCTGTCTCAAAGGTTTCAAGAGGAGTACATAGTTTACAAAAAGGAAGAGGTCCGTAAGATTATTGAGTGTAAAATATCTGTTTTAACTTTAGGATTACAAAGCATTTTCCCCGTTTACATATTCTTTGTGTTAAATTAAAAGGAGGAACGAAGGGAGAAGGAAAGACTGGAACGGAAGCAGTGGGAGGCGGCCGAGAAGCAGCGACGGGAACGGGAACAAGAGGAGCAGCGGCTGCTGGAGGAGAGAAAGAAGCTCGTTGGACAGGGCAAATCTCTGCTGGAGCAATTCCAAGTTCCTGAAAACGAGACCTCAAATAAGTTGGCCATCTACGAAGCCACCTCAGAGGAACCACAGCCGCAGCTTTACGACAAGCTCGTGTAAGACCCGCATACAAGTGTTAGCTGTCTCCTGTTAACGTTAACCGTTAAAATGACAATTTTGAAAATCAGAATCAGATTGAAATGCTGAACGTTAAAAGTATATTGAATGCACTGCAATAAAATTAAGTTAATTTAATTAATTAAATGAATAGCCGTATGTAGTAAGTTGGACACATTTCGTGTTTGTTTCTAGACCAACCGTGCCAGAAGTGAATCGACTCGTTAAGCCGAAATCCTTGATCAGCTCCGAGCTGAGGAAAGTCATCCTCCCTGCTAACCTGCTCAGCGAGTTTGTACTGCTGGCCAACAGCAACACGGAGAAGAATATCGAAACGTGTGGAATATTGGCCGGTCATTTGGTATGTCTACTTTTCAATGAAGTTTAAGTTTCACATCTGTTGTAATCGTTTCTCATAAAAGATCATATTTTTCTACTTGTCCTACTCTACCATAAACCGTTCATGATAACTTGCAGATAAAATCTAATCAGTTATTTATATAGTTGATAGTTAATGTGTTCGTTAATCTGTTTCTCATTTGGCTTTGCAGGCCCGAGACCAGTTCTGGATTACGCACCTGCTGATACCCAAACAGTCGGGATCTTCGGACTCGTGCACGACGCAGAACGAGGAGGAGCTCTTTGCGGTGCAGGATAAGCACAATCTCATTACTCTGGGATGGATTCATGTAAAATTTCGGACGCGTCGATATTAAGATAGGAGATTCAACCGAGAGTTTGTATCTTAATTGTAGACGCATCCTACGCAGACGGCCTTTTTGTCCAGCGTGGATCTGCATACCCATTGCTCCTACCAGCTAATGATGCCTGAAGCGGTGGCCGTCGTTTGCGCACCCAAATATAACGAGTAAGAACCATAGTAAAATGGAACGACTATTCCATAGACTTCTACTAACGATGTAGTTACTCATTCCATAGCGAATAGTGAACTGCTTAAAATTTAGTTGTACATTACATTTATCTATATTACAAATGGCATTATTAACAAGTCAACTCTATTAACGACTATGCTATATTTGCCTCGATTAAATTAACTCAACATAATTGAATTATAACATCATCGGTTTTTTAGCCGTATAACTATATACCAGATTGTACGGTATCCTTATTTCAGTATATTTGCTGAATTACGTGCAAACTTCTCATTCTACGAAATTTTCGTAATGTATATATATTACGTAGATTGAATCATATATCAATATTTATATGATATTTATACATTTAAAAATGTAATGTAAATAAAATAATAGACATAATTATCTCTAGAACGGGCTCCTTTACACTGACACCCAACCACGGCCTCGACGTCATCGCCAACTGTCAACAGAAGGGATTTCATCCGCACCAGCTGGATCCTCCACTGTTTCAGGTACTGATTCATCTGTTAACCATACCCGGTAAAAAAGAAAATAATAATTAAATTTTGCTTCTTGTGTTTTTCCAAGGTGGCGCAACACGTTGAAATCAACACGCAGGCGCCAGTGTCTGTCGTCGATTTGCGTAAACTGTGATTTCCCCCCCCCCTCCCCTTCCTTAAATCCGTGGAAAAGGAATTGCACCCTCAATGGAACTTAGAACGCCAATAAAAGATACAAAAAAAGGAAAAGCCACGCGACGTACGGAAAGCAGGAATTCATTGTTTATCATTATTTTACAAACAAACCAATTCTGTCAGAGTAGCCATAAGTCCTTCACAGTGTTTGCATTCCCGCTGGATAGTGTAGGGAGTTCACAAGGGTATACAGACAGGAGTTTATACGGCAAGACGACATAGGAACACGCAACGGAAAGTATCAAGAGAGTATATGGCTTAACTTGAAGGAGACACACTTGATTATAAACATAATACGGATAACTCACTTTTTTGAAACTAGTAAGGAGCGTGTGTTAATTTAGGAAGACTTAATTTAAAATAAAAAAATAATATATATATATATCATAAATTAAACGAAAGAAGGTGCGATCAGAATGTAAGCCCCACCTCCACAAGCTCCATCATCCAATCTCGTGTCTTTTTCCTTCTGTTGTTTCTCCACCTTTTGACTAGGCATTCGTTTATGAAATTAAAACAAACAAACAAAAAAAGGGTCCCAAGAGGCGTCAACTCAAAAGGTCAATATCAGCGAGGGATGGAAAAAGCACGATGGCTATCATGTAAAACGTTACAAATGGCACACTTTTACAGTCTACTGTAAACGATAGCTGCCCCCCTTCCCCCCACACGCCAAAAGAGAGAGAGACAGAGAGATAGAGTGAACGATCTGTTTTTTTTTTTTAATTATTGAGGTTGATTTACTTCTATCCTTTTTATTTTTATTTTTTTTTCTGCCTTTTTGTTCGCTCCGTTTTCGGTTAGTTTAATGTCGTCTCGGGACTGGCAGCTCCGGAATCGAGGCGCTCGTCAACTTCTGACAAAGAGAAATCGTTGTTTTCCATGGACGTGCTCATCACGGAGCGGAGAACGGATACGTACGCTTGGTACCGAGCAATCTGTTTATTCAAAATTTGTTTTAAAAAATTATATCATTATCATAATAACGATAATTAATAAAATATAAACATTGTTTCCTGATATTGCAACCCTATCTTTAGGAATAACAATCCGTGATGCAGCCCACAGATTACTACTGAAATAAAGATCTGGACAAAAACAGGTGAATTAAAAAAAAAACAAAGTCAGTTGATATTTGACTGTAACGTAGCAAAATGCATGTACAGTCTACAGCAAAAACAAGGGGATCAGAATATATTACGTATTCTTATACTGCGCTTACTATTTATTTTATATTACTAACTTATTGTTTTTCTACACTTGATATTAGTTGGGCTGCTATATCTTGTAGCAATGGTTCAGTGGCCTTTGCCGAGAGCAAATAAATAATTAAAATGATAAAGAAATGTAATAAAGATTGGGTAACATATTTATAAAAAAAACAGTGAAAATGAACCTCAAAATGAAGATAGGCGTCCTTTTCTCGGTACGAGTGTATCACGTTTGATTTGGCATTCTTGGCTAGTGGGTTGGCCCTGTGTTGCCTCAATTCAGATTCGAGAAGAGCCAGTCTCTCTTCCGTGTCACGAAGTTGCTCGCGAACACCCAGCCTGGATAGAGCCGAAGGTAAGAGCGGCTTTTCAAATCGCTGTTGAGATCCCACAGGAGCAGGCAAGGGCGGGGCGGAGAGCAGAGCGGCGGCCGTGTTGAACGCGTCCATCCAGGATCGGCATTCTTTGGCATCACTAGTCTGGATTAGGAACTGTGCGCCGTCTGCCGTGAAAAGGCGGAACACGTTCTGCTTCTTCGTGTAATCCGGCGCCGCGGCGGCTAACGCGTGGTGAACCCTCAGCACGGCAGCGGGACCGGGTTCCACGGAATTTTTGCGCGACTTCAGTGTCCCGGTCCTAGATACTTCGCCTTTACATGTGGCTTCGTCCTTGTACAAGTAGAGCACGAGATCTTTGAGTACCGCAAAAAACATCCTCCAACCCCGTTTACCAAAAGCCGTTCTCTTCCCGCTGGGATCAATGCAACATTTTCTCATGACGTAACCCTGTTTGAAGTCACGGCTCTGCACCGGGACTGGAATTTCCAAGTAAGGATTCGAAGCCAGTTCCTTGGCCGGTGTCGCGGCCTCCAGTTCGGTATCAAGCGGAGTTCTGTCGTCGGGGGTCTCAGCGTCAGAGGCCCACTCGAGGGGCTGTGTCTTAATCGAGTTGTAGAGCCGGCGCAGGAGATCCGCGGGAAAGTTGCCACCACTGTTAAGACCCGATAACCTCTTGACAAACTGAGCGCAGGACATTCGCTTCAAACCAGGGTGCTTGCCGTGCAGGTCCGAATTGAGAAGCAGCAACGCGCAGGTAAGAATGTGCACGCTGTCCTGTGATGAAAAACTATTTGGATTGCATTGGCAAAAGCGCTCCGAGAAATGAACCAGCACTCGGTCTCTCTCCGAACTCTCGCCGGTCAATTGAAACGCCTGGAGAAACTGCCTCAACGCAGTATCCAGGGTTTTGCCCTGAAAATCAAAGAGTTTTAAGTATTCTTCAGCGACCGCTTTACTAAAGTCATTATTCTTTGACAAATGTCTGGAAACGTCGGATTTCTGGAAGCCATCAAGCGCGTAAAGCCGTTTAGCTAAGCGCTCGGCTGACGGCTGGTCGACCGCCTTAGGACTGTAATGGAACTGGAGACTGTCAGCATCGCTATCCTCGTCCAACGAAGGAGTCGAGGTCGAACTGCGTGGAGAGTCGTCTTCAGGTAAAGCAGCAATTTCATCTTCAGTATTTTCGCCGTGTTCTTCTCCCGTCTTGGCGGCTGGTGCTGATACCACGGCGGGTTCTGTTACTGGATTGTTGATTTCCTGGGGCACCGAAGCCTTGACGGGCATCTTCGGATGGGTTAACCAAAACTGATCGGCCTCCAGTTTCCGCAGCTCCTGCTCTGTTAAAGGGGCGTTGTAGGTCCACACGATGCGGTCGTTTTCCTTAACAGTTGTCGCATCCATGAGGGCATTATAGGAAAAATTCTTTTCCTCCTCGTGTTCGGAACTGATTCGAAGATTGTTCTCGCTCTCGGTGCATGTGTGCAGTGTGTCTTCTGATTTCGAGTTTCTCGTCATGGCTGGACTGCTGTAAACTAAGTTGGAATGAGTACTTGTGACATCTGTTGAGGTCTTGTCCCACGGTTTGGTTCCGTTGTGATTCACCTCGCTAGGGCTGTTCGGCACCGAAGTCGACTTCTCATGCGGAGTGGCCCTCTTCGTTCTCCCAACGTACGGGTAGAACTCGGGGCTGTGTGTTGTGCGTGACAGGTTCAGAATGGCGTCCCCGGTCATCACGTAGGCCTCGAACCTGGGTGCTTTAGTTTTTTTCGTATCAACAGCTCCCGTCGAGGACGGATGCTCCTCGGATGGCTCCGAGCGACAGCCGTTCTTGGTGAGTGGCGACGAGGTCTTGCTGGCTAACATTTTCCACGAGGATTTAGTACAATGCACAACTTTTAGTGGTCAATAGCTAGATACGAACATTCTGGTACACGTCCCTGCAAAGTAAAAAAAGAAAGGACGGAAATGTTTGAATTAAAAACGGAACTTTGTGACATTAAAAATTAAAAAAAATACAGCATGACAAACTCGAGAGAAAGTTGCAGACGGCAGTTGTATATAGTACAATGACCAAATATGTCAATGAAAGGATAAAAGAGAAAAGCGCAAATGGTGTTCTTACTCGCTAACGGAACACGTTAAAAGGAAAGCCCTGGATTGTAATTAGAACCCACGCGACAGATTTGCTGAGGGGCTGGCAAAAGTCTCTTCCCAAATTGCCGACATTACACAAACAGCACAAATACGCTGGCTGCCATTAAGGACCTATTTATAAACTAAACGCCCTCTTTTCGTACCGGCCATTCGATCTACAGAGACATCTAGCGGATTTAGTTTAAAACTAGCCAGATGTCGCGTCAGGATACGGTTCTTAAGGCCTTTTTATAGGAAAACAGGATTTTTATAGATAACCTTTAATTTACAGTTAAACCATCAGTTGGTAACATTTCCGTATCGTTTTCAACACAGCGAGTTAAAGTACGGCTGAGATATCCCTAGGTTTGCAAGGGATGAATTACGATCAGATGATGACCAGCCCGTCATCATGGCGGACATTTCAAAATGCATAAACCCGATTGTTACTTGCCCATCACGTTCCAATATATATATATAAGTTATTGGATTTTAGTTTTCATCAACCGGTATGTGAACGACACGAACCGGTTTCAAATAACCTTGTCCACAATATTTGGACTTTCTTAACGGTCCGGAAGAACGAGCATTTAGGACCTCAGAAGTTGATTTCAAGCCAGAAAATGAAGCTAAATGATTACGGTATAAAGTAATTTATATTACGCGTTATTCTCACTAAACTGGATTTAGTGATTTATGTCAATATCTATGGTGACATCCTTTTGAACGTCGTTCCAGGATCAGAATTCAGAAGTCTTCAGAAGCTCTTATGAAACTTATGCAGTTTACAAGATCCATGTAACTCTGTAATGTTGTTTTCCAACGTCATCTTATATTCAATTCCTGTAACAATTTGGAAAACTTGACGATAGTGTCCACTACTACATTAATTAATTATCGTTTTATGACAGTGTATTTCCATATGTTCTAGCCGTTTATCGACTTGCCAATGTCTTATTCCAGTCAAGTCGCACAGTTGGTTAGGAAAAGTTGAAATGTAAGTTGAAGTTTAACATTTTAATTAAAATTAGACATTTAAAGTTAAGGGTAATTCCAATCCCTATATTCCCTATAGACGAACGACACGTGAAATAAATTTGCGACAACTTTATAATTCTGATAATACTAACAGTTTATAATTCACTGTAATAACGTGTTAATCCTAGTGATACTTGGCATTTCATTGAAGGGCAATCAGTGGTTACAGGAAGTTTACCATTTTCCTTGGCTCTAAAACGGATCTAATATTACAAATATTGCTTTATCTTACCAACTATATTCATCAAATACAAATTACCTTAATTAATATATTTAAACTTTAATCTGAGCTTGATTCCTTATTGAAATAAAATATTACGTACATATTACATTATTAAATTAATGAATTATTAATTGTTGTACATCACGGCCCGGCCCGGTATCTCCCGTTTAGCACCACCCTCTTAATTAATTACCGTGTGTAAAATTAATGTTTTATTTTTATTTTAAAGTTTCAGAGCTAGGTTACTTATTAAATTATTATATCATATGCTATCTATTAGAGTATTATTATTCAGAGATATATTATATGTACTATTATTATATTATCTAGATTATACGTCGTCATCGTTTAGCACCACCCTTGAAATACACACTGCTAATCAGCTCCCAATCCGAGTATTTTTAAAGGTAAATAAAAACAATCTTTGTTTTACTACTGAAGAAATTTGCATTTGTCACACAGAAAAGGACGAAAATGGTGTCGGACAGCCCCGCAGTTCAAAGCTCGTTCTTTACTTCGGAGAAACTCGCTCATGCTTCTGCCGTTTGTGGAGCCACGAGTTACCAGTTACTGGCTGTCAACATGCTGAATCCGGATGCACTGAGCAGGTATCTCTTATTGAAACGCACGCTAAATTCCTAAAATTAGCAGCTGTGTGCTGTCAGGTTCTCGGGACGACGGGACTTGACGAATGTCCTCCTAGCAGGCTCGCTCGTAGGAGGCACCGTATATCTTCTACGGAGACCTCACATTACGGCTCTGCCAAACCGGAAGGATCGCATGACCTATAGGTAATTTCCGTCTTTCACTCGACACGGGTATTGCTAAAAGAAATCTGCGTTTTCAATCACAGTTTATTCGGGTCCGTCATGGTGAGTTTTGGATCCTTACTAATCTGGGCCATGGCGCGAGCTCTCGTTCCCGACAACTCGGCGCTGAGGACCGTGCTGGCCGTTGGATCGGGATACGTCCTACTTCAGACTGGGAAGTCTTACGTCCAGTTATTTGACGAGGCAGTTCAACGCAGGGTGCAATAGATGTGTACAAACATAATAAATTAAAACAAGGTAGTCTCTTAACTTTCAATGAAATGTATTTGAAGCATGCCGTAATACAGCACTTGAAACAAACCAGAAAGAGAAAGAAACAACAGGTAAATTTTTCTTTTCCAACAGACTTGTAAAAGGGGAGTAAAAACAAAAACCTGAGGGTGAGCTATGGCGATTTGAAACAAGGATGGGCACATCTACTAGAGCGACTACTTTGTAGAAGGAGACATTATTATTAATTATATAAAAAATCAGAAACTGTTTCTCTACCACGCTAACACCTAGCTGTGCTGCTAAAATAGTAAAGGCCTTGCCAACTTTTTTTATTTTGTTTTTCAGCAGCTCTAAGTCTACAGCGCAACGATTCGGAGCCTTTTCTTCCTTTTGCTAGTCTTCCCTGGCTGAAAAATACAAGTTAAAAAAAAAACTCGCTTCTCAACAAGTCGAAACACGTGCCTTCCTTAAAACGTAAAACAGGAAGTTGTTAATAGTCAGTGCAATCGGTTAAAGTTTGATGAGATCAAATTCCGATTCCCTACAGCCCAACGTTATTGTTGTGGTTCTTCCAAGTAATTTTTTTTTCTCGCGTAAAAGAAAAACAGATGAGAGGCATTGCTGTTTTTTTTTTCTCTCTCTCCTCCTTTGAAACCAATCCCAGCCGAGATAATTTCAGATTTCTCAAAAAAATAACATGTCCATATTCTTTTTTAAAGCACTAAATTTTTGTACAATTTTTTGCAATTTCGGCACTTTTTTTTTCTTCATATGGACACACCAAAAGGGGAATGAGGGCCTAAAAATATGTTCGGTTTTTATTTGCATACTTATCACTGACTTGTCTCTTAACGAGATTTTTTTTAAATGCCAAAAATACGATGCCTTCTCGAATAAAAGAATATTCAGTTATTTTTTTTAAATTAAAAAGCTTTGTAAAAAAAAATGAGTTAAGAAAGTAAAAAAATCAACAACAAAGATGTAGAAAAAACGCAATTAAAAATGATACGACGAGGGATCAAAAGGGGACAAACGATGCGGGAAAGCATGCCGGATAGGTGGGAGCATTGGCTGCGGTGTAGGTGGCGGAGTCCAGGCGAAACTATAATAAGGATCCTGCAAAGCAAACTGACGACCTGGCTCAGGGTATTGGGAATCTGGACACGGACCAGCGGCTGCCGTTAGACACTCCATGGACCTTCTTCGCGCCTCCTCTTCGGCAGCCTCACGTTTCTTGCGTTCCATCTTCTTCTCGTACTCGTAGTAACCGTGCTTGGCGGCGTTCATCCCCCTGTGCTGGTACAGGACCAGGCTGATGCGGGTCGGATTGCGCCGGTTGGGGTTTTTTAGGGCCGTCGTGGCGTGCAGCTCCTGCTTGGCGCACTCGAACAGGACGGAGCCGTGAGTCAGGGCTATCGCCACGCCACCTATCGCGGCATCCCTGAAACACTGTTCATTATCAGAATACTGAGTGATAACAGGTATAGACTGATCCTTGACTTTCTCCACGCTGACCACGGGCGCTTTGGACTGGAGACTCTTGACCCACCACTGAGCCATAGCCGGATCAGCAGCCGGGCTCCGGCTGACGGTCCACGGGTTTGCGGCCAGCTGCGGACCGCTGGGGTAATACTGCTGATACTGCGCGCTAGAAGTCCATGTCGAGTAAGTATTGGTGCTGCCCCAGTGAGGGAACGGCGATCGTGGCGTACTGGGCGGACTGATGGCGAACGAGGCTCTGGAAAACGGTGACTGCAGTGTTCGCACTTTGGCCGCAATTGACATACTGCTCGGCACGTGGGATACTGGCATGGCGTTGTGCTGCAAGGGAGTCGCATCAGGCCGGAAGCCCGTGCAGTTGGGTAAGACGCTGCTCGATTGTTCCAGGTTTAGCTTGCGCTTGTTGACGCTGCATTTGGTCGAGTCTGGAGGGGTTAGGTGCCGGCGCATTGCGCAATGATACCTTGCAAGATAATAATGTTTTATAGCCATGAAAACATAGTGTAATGATATATAAATACCATATTAATAATATATAGTAAACATGATATAATGATATTGTAAGGCTAACCATCAGCAAACAAGTGGTATAGTATGATTCGGTTAATTGTGAGAAATACTGAAATGATTTGACAGAAACAACAAAAATCTGAAATAAAAACTGCGCTATGATATTATCACAATTTATGTTTATCATCTTTAATGTCCTTTTAAGTAAGAAAAACTAAATGAGTATACGGAGTAAGTGTCCATTGAAAACTCACTTGTTGAGCACTTCAACACTGCCTTGATTGATCTTCTCCTGCTGCCTTTCTACACTTCCCCATTCGTCGGAGCTATCGAGAACGTAGAGCGGTAGGACGTGTAGCTGTTCGTCGTCAGGTTTCATTATTCCTCGGTGGCGCGTCAGTGTAGTAACCTTTGTGGTTTAGTAAATGCTAGCTTACAAACAACTTACTGTCACTCATTATCTTAATTATTAACAAGTCATTAAATTACGTGTACAACACGTCAAATCCGTCACCACCATCTCGAGAATACGAACTTGGTATTCAACTTAATGTAACTGAATTTAAGTTTAACTATTTATATTCATCGGTTCAAGTATATTATATTCCTTTAACATGTTAATTACATAATTTGATAGAGTATTATACTAAGGGTAATACTGCACAGTGCAGGATCGACCCACATCTTTCATGTATTACTACTGACAGATGATTACCACCGTGCAGCCCGTATTCATATCGTGGAGATCCTTGTGAGCATGGGCACAGAAGTCAAAACAAGCAGTCACTCCTGCGAAAGGTCGGTCCTTGCCCAGTCCGATGCGACAATCCTGGGCCTCCTCATCAAAAGCTGTCTGGTTGGCGTGAGCCTCCGGGGCGATCCGTTTATACAACGGACCAATAGCAGTTGCAAAACGCTGTAAACGATCCTCCAAATCAGATTCCTTTATTTAGAAGGAAAGGGCGATTAACAATGGTTAATAGGATAATATTACCGTCACGTTGAGTTTGAATAAACAAAGCATCCTACCTGCAGTGGATCAGACAGTCGAAACTTTCTTATATTGGTGCTGCGTGCGTATTTACAGCCATTATAATACATGCTCCAGGAACAGCCAAAAGAAAAAGAAGCTCCGCAAGTCTCGGGATCCAATCCTTGGCACGCGCAAGTTTTCTCTTCGTTCGTGGCACATCTACGCTTCGTAGGAGATCCGTATTGATTCAGCCGGTGCACCAGCTCGGCATAAAGGTAATCAGCGTCCCGTAAAGCGAGGCCTTCCCACGCCACCGTGACCGCAATAATCCAGGCGGAACCGCACCGATGGCCTGAACGGTGCTTCACAAGGCAGAGAACTTTCTCCTCATAACTGGACCGTCGAATGATCTTTTGAAACATTCAGGGAAAAAAAATACTAAGATGTAATTTCTTTGGGAAAAATTTCTTGGTTGAGTTTATAAGCGATACCCATTTGGCCAATGGACAGCCCTGCTCCGTTTTGCCTTCCTTCCCCGTGTAAATAATCTTCTCAAATCTGATGGCAGATCCTGTAAGCCCAGTACGCTCCTCCATGATTTTTCTTAGGCTGGCAAGCGACTCGGCGGCACCCAGTTGCGTATAGTAGGGGCTCTGCTCCGGTGGAACTAACGAATAGCCATTCAGAATCAATTAATTATTGTTATTTTGTATTTTTTTTAATGTGTATATATTTTTGTTATTTACTTTGGTCGGGTGGGAAGCAACTACACGGTGGTGGCTGGTCCTTACAGTCGATTTGCGGTTTGGCTGCCTTGTTTGTTTCGAGCCTGCTCGTGTCTGCAAGTCGCGTGTAGGCATGGTCATTTGGCAAGTGCTGCAACTGGCCGTTAGTATGGCTGCTGAGATTGAAACAGCTGGATTGACTCTCCTGTTTCGAGATCATCGATGGCACTGAGGTAGCTCCAATCCTAGTTTGGACATTAGTTTCCGAGTTGGCATGAGTGGTCCCACCCCCAGAACTCATCTGAGGGTGGGCCATTCCTAAAAAATAACCGGTACTATTTGTAGGCTGCTCTCCGTTCTGCCTCGCTGCGGGCGAGTTCAACGGATGCCTGAACTGCAACTGCTGTTTGCTCAAAATTTTCTCTTTAATCTTAAGGTTTAATTCTTCGTGAGCCAATCCCCGTCTGATTAACTCGTGCTGCTGTGGACCCGAGAGTGGTGGATTGGTCCAGTTCCCCTCCCCCTTTACCGAGGCGTGCTGACCTGAGTACCCGTTAGAGTTCGATAAACTCTGGTGGGGGACTTGCGGCAGGTACCCAGGTTGCCCGTTTGGGTGGTTCGTCATTTCGCATCCGTGTGCTGAACTCGAAGGCGGAGGACGTGCGGTCGGACTCGGGTACGGACTGTGGCTTAAGTACGTCCCGTTCGTCATTTCTCCGTAACGTTGAATTTGATGGTGCGGAGGAACCATAGCACACCCATTGACATGCCCGTTGCGTGCAGAAACTGCTCCAGTTGACATGTGGGGAGACGCCGAGTGCGGAGTGAAAACATCGTGATGTACACGGGTTGGCGAGACGATAGGAGCCTGTTGGTTGGGTCTCGGATGACTGAAGCTCCCGTGATGGTAGCCTTCATTCTGCCGATGTACGAGGGGTGATGACTGGAAACCTTGATGTGACGTAAAGGCAAAGTTTGTTTTGCTGAAGTCGGAAAATCGATCTTCTTCCGCTATAATGTGAGATGTTGGATGACTGCTGGATGGTTGATATGCTGAGTTCCAGTGGCTGTCATCCGACGTGGCTGCAATAGGACTAGGGTTGGCTGGTTGCCATCCAGAATTAGGTGTATAAGAATCCCAGCTTCCACCACTGCCTTGAGGCATGGGTGATTGACCTGAAGGCAAGTTTGGCACTGGCGCGGCTGTCATTCCCGCACGCCCTCCCGTGACATCACCTCCACTAGCAGCACCTGTACTGGCCTCTGCTTTTTCCACTCGAGGCAACTGGGAAAAAGGAAAACAAAAACAGATGACTGTAAGGTTCACACTTGACTGACCGTGACCGTGGTGATACAAAACCCTTTCCAGTACTAAAATAATTACTTCTTACGACAACTTTATACAAACTAGGCTAACCACCAAATACAGCTGACGATAAATACTCAAACCAGGTACTTATAAGTGCATGTACTAGCATTATTGTCGCTGCAGAAATTTCGGAATATTTAAAATGTTTACGTCTGAAACTAGCGGCGGCAAGACGGGTTCGGCGATGATTGTCGTCATTCTTGTAATAGAGACAGTCACTTAAATCAACATTATGTCCTGAAATATCAGGATAATTACTAAGCATGAAACAGAATTGGACTCAACAGATCGTTTAAAAACGTTTATAGAATTGTCAGAAGCTGAGACGGGATATGTTTGTAGGTCAATAACCAACGTTGCCCGATTTCGTTTTGCGCATGCTCGTACCTTTTCTCTATCAAGAATGTCACGTAGGCAAAGCTAAACTGGCTAAACGCCTCGCACTATGTTTTTCTATTCAGGTTTTGATACACGTGACGGTTCCACTCGCCGGTTCCACGCTAGTAACCCACATGTGCGGAACACTACCTTAAACTTGTACAGCTAAATACCGTTCACACTACAATTGATAATAATATATTTGTAGTAAAATGCATAAAATACATAAAATAAACATCTCCGAATAAAGAAAACTGCTAATTTTGATTAAATATAAGTTGTGAAACGTACACTTAAATGTAAAACAATGAACTACTGAAACTATTACTGAAAACTTGCGAAATTCAATTGGAGTAATTGAATATCCGATTTGAACGGTCGGATCATCATGTCGAACACGTCACAGTTGATAATCCATCACGATACCGTCATATAGGACACTATCATTGTAACAATGTCGACGTCGACAATAGGTTAAATGACCAAATAACATTTGCATTTTGATTATACACCTCGGTAATGGTTATGCTCCACGAGCTGCAATACTACCTTCAATTGATGTTTGAAGCTCTCGGAGACTAGCGTCATAAAACTGCAGGTTTAATTACTTCTGTAACGACGTGAGCGTATATATTTGCCGCTTTTACGATAGATATTATCAATGTTGTTGCGCAGTAAATGGGATAAACATCTGCTGGGCCCGTAAAATGGAAGCTTAGCCAAGCGCATCTTATGTACGATGAAAGCATTTTTAATGGAAAAATACCGTCTTTTCACATATCACATCATCCTGCTAACAAAGGACGAGATTTTTTTTCTCCTCCATAGCCAAACAAAAAAGCGATTCCAAGCGGAAGATTTTTTTTCACGATTTTTTGGGGGGTTTACCGAAACCTGCGAAACCCCAAAAGGGGAGGAAATTCAGAGCAAACAGTTACGTTTCGAAAAAAATGTCGATAACGGGTAGCAGTTTCACCCCAAAAACGAGTAAAAAGAGGAAGAGAGAGAGAGAAAAAAAACTCTGAACGTTAGGGTTCGGGATATTTTCCCAGGGTAAATATTAACAACGTGCATCTTTCCCCCTTTCCTCCCTTTCTTTGGAAAGGACAAAAAATAAAAAGTATCGCTGATGTAGATGACGGTAACTATAGCAACGGTTCTATAGTTCATCTGAAACTATTGTCATATGCCAGCACATGGTTACTAGTTTTTTTCCCACGTCTATTTTAGATATAATGGAACAGATTCGTGTAACTGAAGTAACCCTGGCTTGCACGAGATCGTCTGCTACAGTTTTCCCCGTTTTGGCTTATGTCCAGAATTCAAGCAGACGACGCGCGTGCAAGCTAAGGATGTTTCAACGCTGATTATTTTGAACAGGGGCTGTGGTTTACCGATTCTCTTCCAATGCTGAAACTACCTGTTAGTTTAATTTATTACAACTTCATTAAGTTTGATCATTTTTTTATATTACGGGCTTTTGAACTTGAACAATAACCGACTAAGTACGCGCAGTGAATTCAGCAATGCTACTTATTCTAAATAGTTTTAGTTAGCCAAACTCTACTAAAATAGTAAGTTTGAATAGGAATTCTAGTAACTCCTAACATGATAACTTACAACGTAATACTGTAAAACCCTAGGTGCATAGATTTAGAAACCAATCTCCTAGAGGGTCGAGAATCTATTGCACATTTTCGCAGATGTTTTCTCGGCATGAGGCTAAAGTTCGGGACCCTTGCTTCCTTCTGCCCTTCGGGAAAGGGGACATCACCTAGGCGCCTACGCTTGCGAAACATGCCCCAAAGCAAGGGTCCCGGAAAACACCCTCATCCCGTTTTCTCAGATAGAAGTTATAACAAGTTAAAGGAACGACAGTTTGTAGCTATAAACATAGCCACTGGCTATATATATAACAAGCAGCTAACTTAGTATTGGAAAACACCAACACCAGGGCCCAATTTGACAAGCCGAGGGGCCCAGAGAGGCCTCAAGGTGGGCCTTTTTAGCCCCGAAGAATGCAACTGCGTGGTCAACCGAAAGTTGCTGCGCGGAATCTGGTGAACCACCTTTACACCCACAAACTATAAAATAATACTTAAATATCCCATAAGCAGATTGATTTAAACCTAATTCAGTTTCAAACAATTAGATACTGACTAATTATTATGGTTAATTACGGTCATATTTGTAATTATTCGTAATATCTTCAAATTGCTAATAGCTAATTAAAATTGTACATACGTGGAAACTAATTCTGCATTCGGCCTTATGCTCTAAGGTGATAATTAAATAAATCGTGATTTCAAATCCGCCAACGTCCATAAACTTTATCCTCATTTCAGTCAAGTCTTGCTTATAAGCTTAGCAATTTGTCCAACATCCATACTACAGCTAGTAAATCTATATTACTTATTACTGATTTGCGCAACTAGGTTAATTAAGTAGGGCAGGTTCACTAAGTAACCCAATAAAAACGGTATTAACCCGAAGGTTTGTTTGTGTTATTGTTTCTGGGCACGCGTGCAAGTTATTCAGGTTTTTGCCCTTAACAAGACAGGGTACAGTGTAGAACAAAAAATAAGGGTTCTGAATGATTGGAAATTTAGGATTTTATTTTAGCCAAACTAATAAACCGAATTCAACGAAACTTTACTAGTGTACAAAGTACTACCAGTGCTACACTCAGTATTTTTTTGGTTGTTATATCTTTAAAAACCCGGGCGCCATAAGCGATCAACTTTTCCCCAGCAAGAACCCTTTTTTGTTGCTCGAGACTGTACGTACATTGACAGCGAAAAGCACACGAGAAAGCATTCCGTTGGAGAGCGAATGTACGTGGTCGATCGATAAGGGAATAGCTTATTAGCCAAAAGATGAGACGTACTTTTCGGATGAACTTGATAGCCTTTTGTCTCTGGGGGCGATTTTACGAATTAATTGGGTATTGGTTTAACCGTTGGCTGCACAGCTGGACAATGAAAACTATTGGAGGAAAACGCTAGAGAAACCGAAGAAAACCGGCTTTCGTCAGCAGCAGAATAACGTTGCAACACGCACAGGTTTGCATAATTGACACATGCTATTCGCCAGCGCCCCTGTTGAGAATGTACATTCACAATAAGCAAAACTGCTGTGCAAGTGTATTTCAGCTTTCTCGTGTGTATTAGCTCGACAGTTTTTGCTCCAAAATGTTCGTATTTCATTAGCTTTTACTGATGGGTTTTTGCATTTCCCCCGGCAGCGAGTTAAAAACAAACCTCTCTCAGTAACGCAAGCCAAATGGTGTTGTTAAGATTGGCCCGTAAAAAGTATGCAAAAAGAGGCAATCAATAAGAGCGCGTAACGCACTACAAGTCGCTCCTCAAAGGATATGTTTACCAAAACAAGGGCTCGTGGAATTCAGAAAACCGCTGTCAACATCAATACGTTAATACAATTAGCAAACCGAAGCTAAAAGACCGAATCAACACCTGCAGGATTAGAATGGGATTGCTCATTTCAAGAAATTAACAGCCATTAAAAAAAATTACCTATTAGCAAGAGTTAAAGTTATTCAGGCATGAAAAGTAGTTGAAACTACGGGATTGACAAAACTGTCACGTACCAACTTGATTGTTTATATCATACTTCAAGACATTACTTGGAAAGATTGATACTTCCCCATGCGAGAATCCATTGAATCATCTGTCGAACTTTTATAGTTTCTTTGGCTGAAATTTCAAACAGTGGATGACTCAATTCTATAGGGCGGCTCAAATCGAAAGTCCTCTCCATCAACCACAATACTTGAATCAATGCGCTAAGACAAGTTAATTAACATTAGTTTACGGTGTCTGCTTCATAAAAGGTAGCTGGAAATTGGTGGAACGGTCGGGTCCCGTCTTCATCGTTGTTGTTGTATAGAAACCCGTAGAACGTAGGAGTCAGGGAAAAAAATTGCTTCAAGTTCAGACTAGCATAAATTGCTGATCGTGACATTTTTCAGAACCCTGACGGTGCATTTTGACGAGGGTATACCAGTGGCTTTGTGTTGCGGACGTTGCTCGTTAGTTACCTGTTTCCGGCTGTCAGCCCCCCCACCCTCTGTCCTTTATCCCATCGCCAATCTACCTTTGCATTAAATGCGACCGCAGTAGTTTGCAGCGCTCTGCGACCGTTGATTGGATTTAAATTCAATCAACTCGGTTGGAATAAAAACGCTGGAGACAATACGAGTACAGTCGAGAGAATAAAAAGAGTAAGGGTTCTGGAAGTCGGAAAATTACACCGATGTGCTACTTTTAGGTATTTATATTGGCAAAACTAACGCACCGATTCAAACGAAACTTTAGGAGTGCATTCAGTACAACTAGGCCTACATTCAGTATTTTTTGGGTTGCTATATCTTTTAAAATGTAGGAGCAATAAGTAATCAAGTTTTACCCAGCAAGAACCCGTTTTCTAAACTGTTTTAAAGTGTACCAAATCGCCTTACCTTGACTTTCTTTTCAGTGAGTTTCTCGCAGCGTCGCATCTTGCAGATCTGGTGACTTTTATCGTTCCGGCAAGGGGCACATGACCCGCAGTTATCCTTTCTCATGCAGCCTACGCATTCGCCGCACCGCTTGCGCTTCTTTTTCGTCTGCTTCTCGCTGACTTCAGCCGATTCGGGACCGGCAACTGGAATAGGCTGTTTAAACGACGGGCCCGTGCCGTTCAAATCCGTGACTGCAGTGCTGGAAACGGAAGGAACCTGGGCAGAATTCTCTCCAGCTGATCCTGGTGTGGTAGCGTCACTCTCGGCGCTCTCGATCGACGACACTCGATACTTTCGTTTCTCCTTCTTGCGTGATGCGTCACTGGGAGCTGACGGGGCCCCGCGATGACCGGCGATAGCCCCCAAGGGCGCAAAAGGCATTCTATCGTGTAGTTCACCTTTGGCAGAAGGTGGGTGTCCATTACGCGGGAAACCGGTGTTTAAGGGGGGAGGCAGACTCATCCCATGGAGGCGAGAGTCGTTGGAGTATTCATTTATAGGTGGAAAGGGTTGCTGGTGCCTCTCGTCAGTGAATTGCTGTGCGTGGTGCAAATGAGCAAGGCCGGGGAGTTCTGGTCGGGGGTGAATGGCTGCTGGTGTGAGAGGGTATCTTGCAGCAGCTAATGGGCTGCTACCTTGTATGTTGTCGTGGAACTGCTGATTCTCGGATGAAGATGGATTGTCGGCAGATCCCGGAGAGAAGGGCTGAAACTGCGACTGAAAAGAAGGTAGCCTGGGAGCACTGGCTTGCACGGAGAAGGGATCTGCAAAGTGGATTGCCGGATTCATTCGACCGATTTCGACCAGTGAAGACGAAGAAGTGTGTTTGGATTCCCAAGGTCGATACTGCGATCCTAGCGTACTGCTGTTGGCCGACGAAGTTATGGCATTGTTGTAATTTGGATGACTGAAGCCAAAGCCAAGTCCTACACCTACTCCGATTCCAAGTCCCAGCGTAGCGGAACTTCCAACGTCTATGAAACGCGCTGCGAGTCCTTCACCGTAGAAATCGAAACCGGGCGAAGGGTGAGTGGGGATACCCAGGTCGAGTAATCTACCGCAAAGGCCTTCGCTGACACCCTCGGGATCACCAAACGACGAAAAAGGTGGAAGATTGGACTTACCGGCCACGTCGTGATCGGGGAACAGGCCAAGACCGAAGCTGAGGGTATCGCCCACATTGACACCAACCCCTTGGGAATGCAAGTGAGTGAATCCAGATCCGGGATGCCCTACAGACGCCGCTGTTACTAATCCTCCAGCGCCGTAAGGGGGAGCTAATCCTGGGCCGGGAGGAGCCGTCGAGGGAGCAGTACCCCCTCGATCTCCTTGCACGTTACCGTCGCTCATATTGAGGGTTATTGGTTTCTGGGTTGCATTACGATTGGCTAATTGCTCCCGTCTGTAAGGGGGGCAATTAATACAGCAATTCCGTCGAGCACCTATCAATGCAAATTCAAAAGAGATTGTTAGAAAAACTGCAAGGCAAGAAAAGAACCCTTCTTCAAAAGAATATCATTGGCGCGGAACGAGTTCGAATGGCCCTGCCTGTGCTAGAAGGCGCGAGTCACTTTCATTCAGGCCGAAAGGAAACACGCTGGCCGATCTATTGGGCTTACTGTGTGACGTCAAACACGTGGTCTTTCACGCAGGAAACCACTATACTACTACTAACACACAAACAACATATATGGCTCACGCCTCTTAAACGGGCACGCGGAGCCTGAGAAAAAACGACCTTGCCGCGAGAACCGGCCGGCCGATGTAAACAAGACACTTTTCCCTGTGCTAGCCTGTTTTTCTTGACAATCGAATAGGACCCGAGAAAAAAAAACCTTACCTTGCAAACAAAGGTACGATATCGCGCCACCGTGTCATTTTGGAGAGAACGAAATGTTGGGAGAGAGAATTGTTGAAACCAGAACTAATGACGAGACTTGAAAAAAAGGGAAAGAAAAGTTGTGAAGCGAGCTGCTGACCGCTTTAGCTGTGACCACTACCTGACTAGTGGCAGATGCAGTGTCGAACAAGGGCGATGCGTAGTTCCAGCGTGAGCTATATCGATCGATAATGCAGTGCTCCACGCAGAGAAACTTGTGCATGCATGAAACGCTTCAACGTCATTTTCAACTCGACCAAATCATCTACTTGGAATACAACACTAGTCAACAGCTCGCTGATGTTATAGACTCGTCGGTAAAGGTTGTCTCTGGGTCAAGGGGTATTGATTGCAATAGCCCCCAATTATCCTCAGGATATTCAATACCTTAGTGATGGCATCCACTGTGAACATAAAAGCTCAGTCTATCTGGGCTACCAATTGCACGTTGTTATCCGGGGGAGAAGGGAAAGTGATGGATTCTGCTTTACTGCTGTAGTGTAGAGGAGAGCCATGCCAGTTTGAAGACGGGATGCGTCACTTAGCCCACGACGATAAAACCAGGGTTTGCCCCTGGGTGGGTGAGCAAGTGCGTTTCTGCGCTTTTGCTAATGCCACATAGCATTGTAGCCAAGTTTCATGCGAGTAAGGTGGAGTTAGCTTGAGGGTGGTGGCTACGTACAGTTAGTTACAAGGGAGAGAACTTGAAGGCAAAATCAATACTCGCACTTGGCGTACTTGCAAAATGCGCCAAGCCTTCTACTTACCCGCATTTTGCACGCACAAGCAAAACTGCCTCGCCATGTTCGTAATCTTCATTCGAACCCATCTGCCTTCAGTAAGACCGTAAACAATACAGGGAATAATAAGCAAATTACGAGAGGTCAAAGTTTACCTACAAGACAACTTCCGAGTTGACTTTAAAGTAACTATGTTTTCAAATCATATATCTACCGACCCTAAATAGCATCAGAACTATGAACATAACTATGAGCATGACATAAGGTTTTGTCTAAACTGAATTAGCTAGAACAGAAAGCTGGCTAACACGGTAGGGAAACTGCACGACGAGAACCGTCGTTGACAAGCGTGCGGCTGAAATCTGTTTTCCTAACGGTGAGAGGGAAACGAAAGAAATGGAAACAGAGACAACGAAGAAGAAAGCAAAGAGGAAGTAAACAGAAACTCTCCAGAACTCGTTTCCGGGGGCGCATATTATCAGATCCCAACCGGCCCCAGAACCCCAATTTTTAGCTGTCTATATCTATCTATCTATCTATCTATCTATATGTCTATCCGTCTGCCTATCTATCTATTTATCTATCTCTCTGTGTATCTACCTATACCTATCTACCTACCTATCTATCTAACTGTCTATCTATCCACCTAACGTCCCTATTTGTGTGCCCATACCACTTGGGTTCTGGGGCCGGTTGGATTTGATAGTTTGCTTCCGGGGCGTTTATCGTCGCTACCTTCATCATCCCCGGGCTATTTTTACGTGTGCGTCTTTTTTGCGCACAAAATTCTCGCCCTCCAAAACTTCTCCCATCAAAAACAAAAGTCTAAATTACAAATATAAAATCGAATCTCTGCCTCAGTTCCTATAGTAAGGACGGAAAAGACATTTACCTGTTTCAACAGGGATTCTTCATTGAGAATCTCTCAACTGCGCCGCACAGCCAGTCCATTCACTAATGTGTTAGGTAAAGCGTTTGATAGAGCCGTCCTGTAGACACGGTGCAGTTTCAAACGACACCGTTTTGTAATGTTCTAATCGAGCGACAATTATACACACAACACGAACTGAAATGAGTAAAAACGAAACGTAACGGCACTTGAAGGATAGCACATGCTGCCTCTCTCGGTTCGGGACCGTCTGTTAGCTCTTCCTGCTGGTCAAGTCTTCAGCTGGGGAAACAGAACCCGCCGCAGGCCAGTTTCCCTCACGCGCCTTCTGCCAGTCTCTACTTTTTCACTTTTTCAACCCCAACCCCGAGGCGTTTCCCAATTCACCCCCCTCCTTTTGACAGACCCGTGCACCGAATCGCAGTTCTGTTTACCCGTTTCAGCGCCCCGTAGCAAGGTATACCCTGCGCGCGCTTCCACTTAAATGAGCCTCCACGTGTAAGGAGTTCTCACCTATGAACCGTTCATTCCAGCAGTGCGAACCTTTTTTGCGTGTCTATGCGTATTCCATGATAATTTGTTTAAAATATAAAACTTGCTTTAAGAAGGTTAAGAACGATGGCTTACCTTAAAAGTGCTATTAGCGTTTACGCATTATGACGTCACGTCACGTGACACTCCCAGGGAGAGGGGCGGGCTCTAAAAGGCTTCTAATGCCTGATACATACAACCGAGGGGGTGGCAACTCAGTTAATCATTCGTACACTTTGGGAAAAAATAAAAAAAATCAAACCTCAAAAGTTAAACAAAGTTGAAGAAAAATTAGTGCATTCGACAGATCTCGTTGAGAAATCACCGAAAATCACAAAATAATCATTGGCATCATGTAATTATCCATTTTAATCACGAAATATAAAAAAAATCAAAATAATCTCGTACGCTTCCAAGATGAGTTGCCAACCCCTCGCATACAACAATATGACTTTTACAGAAAAGTTGTGCAACAACAGGGTTTTGAATGGTTAAGAATGATTGTATTAGTTTAAGCATTTTATTTTAATAGAACTATCGAACCGACTTACACGAGGTTTCAACAGTGCATTCAGTACGACAAGTTCTGCATTTTGTATTTTTGGCGTTGCTATAGGTTTGAAAAACAAGAACCCTTTTTCTGCTCTAACCGAAATCGTATGTGCGATACACGTGTGTGGCTATTGAAAATTTTGAAACAAGATCACGCAGTTTTGTATGTTGATTTCAGTATAGTGTGACAAATAACGACAGGAGAATGTCTCCATTTCTGCTTGGTAAGAATATGGGCAAATGATCGCCAGGCCGTCAAGATGGTGGACGCTTCAAACTGCATCTACATATGTGTTTACTTCCCAGCAGAGGTTTCCTTGTAAACTGTTGCGTAAAGCGCTATCGATTGATTCCGTCTCCAGTTACTATGTAATGGCGACGTAGCGCAAATAATTCACGTACCAATTCGACTTTCTTTGCCATGTCATATGTGAAATGCTGAGTGATCAAACGTAAAGACATTTGAGTTAGCTTTTGTTTTATTTGGTACCCGTGTCGTCAGTATGTAAATATGATTGTTGACTGATGTAAGATAATAACATAACGTTAACTTCAATTTGAGTAGCATTATGGAAACCTTTATCGTATTCAGTTTAGATTAATATATGGTACAATTACGTCATCAACTAGTTTTAGGTTTGTTACTTTAAAATTAACGCACATAACTTAAATTAACGCAATCAAGTCGTGTATACTAGATTGTCAATATGACTTTACGTATTCATTTGGTGATTATACGTAGGAATTCATACATTACCTAGCTCGTTTCTTTCGGAATATTTCGATCACAGTATCAAAATGCACAGGCGAAATGTTTCGTGTATTGAGGAAAACCATTGTAAATTTGGCGTGTTTAATAACTTATTAGTTGGGAGTATTCCCCCAATACAAATATACATCAACATACAAGTATAAGGAATTATAGCACAAGCAATAATGGCTTAGTAAAATAAATATAGCAACCAAAGTTAACACGCAGAAGGACGCTGCATTTCAAAGTGTCAGAGAATCGTTTAAAATCCAACCGCGAACCGTTAGATAATACTTCTATTATACTTCATACCAAGCTTTTCCGACATTTAAGATATAGGAAGATTAGTGCCTAACCTGAAATATGTAATTCTGAGAAGATATTTAATAACTGGGCTAACCATCACACGACAGAATGCTGTACTTCTCAATTATGACGAGCAACTAAAACACTGCCAAATTGGACTAAGTGTACGCTGTAACACGTTAAAGATAATTTACAGAAGAAAATAACTGAATTAGACTTTAAATTCATTAACTAACTAAATACATATTGAAGGAGCGGCGAAATACGCCGAATAACACTTAGTACAAGTTCTCGCCGCTAGATGACTCTGCCAAAAGAATATCCCTGCCGGGAAGTTCGTCTGCTTCGCAACACGTGAATTTCAAAACTGTTCACACCAAGTGTTACTTTCTGGTTCTCGTTTACAGCAAAAGGCAAATTTCAGTCAAATATTGTACTTCAAACTGATTTAGCGGACTCACACAAGCATCAGCTCAAAGGTTAGTGCATTTTCCCTACTTCGGTTTTAGTTTAAACTTCGTTTTTTTAAAGTTCAGTTTTGCAAGTGTCAAGTTTAGATTTTGCAAAATTCTCCCATGGATAATTCCTAAACAGATGGGTGGGCGTAAAATGGCTTAAGATGAAGGTTGCCCACGTCGTAAGTTTTTCCACGACGTAACAACGTCGTCGTAAATACTGGTACTCGAGCCATTGTGAGCTTCATTAGTAGTTGCGTTCTGTGGGAAACGTCTACAACAATCACTTTATGTTGCGCTTATCAAATAACGCCGAATGTCAACTATTGCTGTAATTCTCTGAGTTTGGCTTCAATTTACAGTTGGACCTTGTTGCTAGTGATGTCCGTTTCAGGTTTATAAGAAGTAACGGGAAAGGTCAAAGCGGGGCACTTATTTTGGTTCCAGATTTCTCTGGTTTGACACGAATTGGTTATGGTGAAATAACGGGGAGACTGGTCATGTTATGTAAATGCATTTTTATTTGTGTGCATCTCTGGTGCAATGTAGCAGGACAATGTGCAGAACTAGAAGCATTGAATGCGCTTGCCAAGGAACTTATTCAGTGGTGGAGTCCAACTTGCTGTTTTTGTGAATCGTTTTGTCGTTTTTCTGCTCCAAAGTAATAAATAGTGCTTTCTTCTAAGTCATATATTAGCCGTTTAGTGGTAGGATTTGGCAAGTACAGCAGTGCGGGAACCAGAACGTGTCGGTGTACAGGTTCTCCCCGTTGCCGTTGAGGGCCACCAAGCGTTTCTGGACGAACTGTTGTTGGCAAGTCGAAGTGAAGCCGGCAGGAAATTGACACAGTCCAGAGCATTGTGTTGTGCTACTCGAAGGAAAGGAGAAACGTGAAAATTTGAGTATCGTTGAACCGACGAGAACGTGAAAACGAGAACTTACGCGCATCTCTCGGCTTTGACGAGCTGCGTCGCCTGGTTGTTAGATTCGAGGTTAACAACGAACATCCAGTTGCCTTTAGTGTTGACGGCGGCCTTGGGCATGATGAACTGCGATGTGGTAGGGCAGAGCTGATTATCGTTTGACGCTTGGCGGCTGACTCGACGACTTGCGCCCGTCGCGTACTGCCTTCCCTGCGACGGCCTCAGATACCTATGCCGGGAATAAATTCATTTATTAAAATATGTAATAATCTGTTAAGTAAATTGGTTTGTATTACAAAATCTAATGAGCAATTTTGAATTTGCTCGAGTGAAGAAAATTAAAAATAAGATTCTGGGAATCTTGTTTAAGACTTGCAGAGTCATCACAGTTTCGCAGAGGGAAGTAAAGGAGAAGATTGTTTGCGTGTTCACCTGGACCACCAGGGCTCGTTGAAATTGCCGTAAGTGCCGATGTACGGAGCAAGTGCCGGGTTGTCATACCTTGTGTCGGCGCTGGTCGCTTGCGAAGCGTTCGCTGCGGAAGGCATGCTGCTCTGGCTCGGGATGTAGACGGTACCCGCCGAGTACGGTGCTGCTGGGCTAAAGATAAAATCAACAATTTTCCACATAAATATACCAACAATGTAACTCAATATAATATTTAATTTGTTTATATCAGTATCTTCTAGGATATTCGTAATATAAGTACAGGCGTTCGAATCTATCTATCTATCTATCTATCTATCTATCTAACCTTTAAAGTTAATGTTATGCGTTTGTCACCTGGTGGACAGAAAACCCGGTTCAGGGTTGTAAGGGGACAAACTTGGTAAAAGTTGCGTAATGTCGGATTTTTTCCCCCACCTTTAGTAGGTCATGGGAATGTTTATTTATTGTTACACTTTACCTAGATATTTTGCATTTGATGAATTGTCACGGATCATTGTCAGTAGGTTGAAAAGGGGCCGATAATGTAGATAAAAGGCGGATATTGCCTGTTTGTTAAATTAATATCCGGGTTACCTGGTTGCAGTTTTGAAAATATCGCTGGTTTCGTCCTGCAGCAGCGTATTGTAGTCGTAGCTGTACCGTTTCAAGAGGTACTCGATCAGTTCCCTGTAGAATGTTCAGAAATATTAATAATACTGAATTTTTTTACAACGATTATATTAAAGGGGTTGTACGGTTTTATTTCAGCCATATATTTCATTATGAGATTGCGAAGGAAAATTGGATATGACAGGATTGAGTGTTTTTTATTGACTATTGCTACACTGATGTCGATCGGTATGAGGAAAGCGAATATGGAGCGAAATGTGTAGTAATAGTATAAGTATGTAATATGTAATCAATGTTTAATTATAAAAGAGCGAACAGTGCAATACAATTATCTTTTGAAATAAGACTGAAATTTTAAAATTGCATGAAGTTAATTTGGGGGCAGGCTGCTGACGTACACGTTGCGCACAGTATACGTAACCTTGAGACACAATTGGTTCCACATCATCGAGCGTCTACGTCGTTTGCGGCAATCGCGTGTGCGCCCAGTTCGGTGTTTTTCACCAAATTAAAGCGAATAGAGAAAACCGCCTGGCCAAGGGTGGGGCTCAAGGTTTACTTGGCTGAAAAGCTTGCGCGCACCCAGAAGGTTGGCTCCTCTCACTCGAGTGTGTTACCCGGTCTCTGAATGAATGTCGAGGTTTTTTTTTCCTATTGTACGCAGATTCTCGAAAATGGCGATGAACCAGCGACTTGATAGATTGCGGTTCGTATAGGGTATATATATGTATCAGGTATTGGTCGTATTAACTGTTGTATAGCGTCGGGCGTAATTGGGATGATATTATCACGACGTATTCATGACATTGTCGTGTAATGAATACGACATCTGAGTATCGTTAAATTAGTATAGGGTTAATATTAAGTCGTAATTGTTTAGTGAGTATGGTTTTTCATTTGTGAAGGATTATTTGGTATCCAGATTGAAGATGGGTAGATAGATAGGTAGATGGATAGGTAGCTAGGTGGCTGAGTAGACGGATAGATGGATAGATAGATAGAGAGATATTATATAAGAGAACTTGATAAACTAACATTGTGGGTTGTTGTTTTCATAACTAGACAGGACTGAATCCAAGTTGACTGATTGTAAACTTCCAGTCGTTAATTATTTAGCATAGAATGAATTAGAAAGTTAATCTTCACTTACGTTGGGTAGTAGTCAATGTGCTCGCAGAAGGTATCAGAATATCCAGCGCATTTGGGTCTCTTGCCCGGAGGCGCCGGAAGATACGCCATGGGGGAAGCGTAGACGTAGCCACCGGTACCGCTGGTGGTAGCGTATCCCGTACTGGCTGAACTGGCAGCGGCCGCTCCCTGCTGCGTTGTCGCTACCAGCAGTGCGGCTGCTGCTAGGATCGCAGCTGCACTCGTAGTACGTAATGCTGTCGGCATTCTGTTGGAATAAATTTTTATACAATTATCTGTTTTATTATTTTTTATGTGGAAAGGAATGAATGGTTTTGGTGGTGTTTTTTTCCTTGGTGAGGACGCCGACTCGGCGTGCAAGATCAAGGCGAAACTCTCTCTTTTTTAACACGCGGTGGGATAATTAAATTGGGTTTCCCTAGGCCGTTGACGTCATCGGCGGTTACGAAAGAAAAAGCGGGTAGAAAAATGTTTTACCCACGCCCTGTGGACCGAAAAATGACGGTGGACTACCAGCCTTGCCAAAATTGGTCCTCCTTTAAGTCTCTGCCAAATCCCGTGTTGAGCAAAGTTTTGACCGAGACTGACTTTAGACGTGGTGGTGCTAAAAGTGGTCCCTCTCTTTGAAACAGTCCAGTAGTTTTAGAATGGGGTAAGACTTGAATGACTGGGACCAATATTAGGTGTGATATAGTGCTAAAAATGGTCCTCCTCTTTGGAAGAGTTTAGAAACTGTAAAGTGACGTGGATGTGATTTGGGACCAATAGTAGATACCGTGGTGTCAAAAATGGTCCTCTCGTTTAAACAGTTGAGAAATTCTGTGTAGACGTGAATTGGGACTAGGACCGTTACTAAAGAAAGATGGTGTCAAAGATAGTCTTACTAGTATTTATAATTAGGTTGGGACTAAAAATTGACGGTTCGTAGTGCCACAGGTAGTCCTCTAGTAGGAAATATAGTTTGATAACTCATAAATAAACTGGTATCAGCTGAATAGATACTAAATGCTCAACGAGGACCGATGATTTATTGATACGTCTGTCAAAAGTTGGTCGTCGTATTTAGAACAAGTTGGATTTTTTAAAACAGGATTTGGGACTGGTACTGGTAATTGACACAGTGGTGTCAAAATCTGGTCCTTTTTTGCGTTTACAAGAAGTTTATGTTGACATTATCATAAGTCGGGACCGAAAAAAGCAGTCCGTTACCGAAAAACGGCCCCCCCTTTAAAAACAGATTAGGAAATTTTCTTCTTGCATCTTATAAGACTGGGACTAAAATCCGTCAAGTCCAGAGTATGACGTCAAAAGTAGTCCTCTTCCTTGTGGGTTATTTCGAAACACGCTATAAGAAGCATTTTATGTTCGGACCAAGGATCTCATTTTCAGGATGGAATCTGTGACATGGGTAAATTTGGTCCCTTTCTGTTCGCCCGCTTTTACAAGTTAAGATCTTGTCTTGTAGCTTCTTGTTACTATACAGCCCAGGACCAAATAATGATTGCATATATGTTTCTTTGTGCCAAACCAGAAATCCTCTACTACAGTCTGGAGCCCCAAAAAAGGTTCTTGCTGAGGGAAAGTTATTTGCTGATTACTCCCTCAATCTCAGAGTTGGAGCAGCCCAAAAAATACCTCGTATAGATCAAGTCGTACTTAATTCCCTTACGTAGTTTCGTTGAAGTCGGTAAGTTAGTTTTGCCGAAATTAAATGCCAAAGATGACTAATTATGATAATCTGCGCCATTCGGAAACCCCCCTTTTTTGACTGCACATACGATGACGTCGATTGTACTGTTTCTCTCTTCTATGAATGTTGCGAACACCACGGGAGTTACATTGTTGAACGATAAGCTGAGCAGGACGTTGGTTTAACCATCAAACACCGAGATTCCTGCCAAAAATAGTCCCTGCCAAAAATAGTCCTCTTTCAACAGAGGGCGGCGAAATGGCGAAACTGTAATCAAGCGCGCAGCGAGATTCCACACTATGAAACTTGTATACAACTCTTAAAAAGCTGTATAGGAAAAGCACTAGTGTGTTAAGTTGCAGACCCTTGGCTTTTTTTGTTCCTAGGCAGAATTTGAGAGATTCATGGCTGACGGAGGAGGGCACTATTGAGGGAAAAAGGGCGCGCAGATGGAAAAAGACAGACAAACTTTCACCTATACTGCAAACCTGCTAATATCATCGTGCAAACGTTCCGTTTCCCCAGAGCTGCGCTAAAAAGCCATTAGGGAAACTTGTCACGTCTTCTGGAAAGAACCGGGTCAAGATTAAAGCTGCAGCCACTCGTGTCTTCCCCGTTTTTTTATTTTTTTTTTTAATTTATGTTTGTTGCTGTTGATCTGGTGATAACGGAAGAATCCCTTCAGGACTGTGCAACTTGCTGTCATGGTTGGGAATGTCTATCGTACAGTCTGTTCCCTCGAACAGTACGGTGCGCTGGTATCAACTTTAAGAATTAATTTTGGCTAACCTAACGGCTCAAAATTACTGAGAATTTGAGGTTACGTGACTGACTCGTAGTACAGTCGTCGTGTAAATTTTTATTGTTATCCAGCAAAACCTGTTAAAGATATAAGCAAAAAACTTTGGATGGATTTGTCTCTTGTTGTATCCCCTTTCTTTTGGGGACAGACTGTACTATCAGTGGTTTGAGCTGATTCCGAGTCTTACTTTTATTATCTATCTATAACTAGTTTAATCGAGAAATTCCCGTATTCTTATTTTGGATGAGTTTTCACTTTTGCTTTTCTTGCTGTTGACGTTGTGAAAACGGAAGAATGCTCTTCAGGATTGTGCAACTTGGTGTCATCTTTTCTCTCGTTTTGTGCCTCAAAAACTAAAAAAGGTTTGATGTCAAGTAAAGTCGGTATGACTTGAACTACCCTTTCTTCTAATTACCTACGTTTAAATCTAAATTCATACCCTTAAAGCTAAGACTCATACGAGGCCTTCCAGCAAATACAATTGTGTATACAAAACAAAGGTTAGTATTCGTGTTCAACATAAGCTGATGATGGTTATGAAGTCGATATACCCTGTTTTCAACTACCGACACTTGAGTCTAGTTTCGCACTATAAGGTTGATATCAGGTTAAGTTGATGATTACAAGTCGATATGAATTGAATTGCCCCGTTTGCAACTACCGACATTTGAATCTAGTTTCAGACTCTTAAAACTGAGGTTGATATGAATGTCTTGTCGTCATGTTAAGTTGGCGATTATGAAGTCGCGTGATTTGAACTACCTAGTGAAATTAACCAACAATAAAGTTGTTTTTTTCTGATATTTTGGTTGTGACATTGGTTAGACGACGAGAGGCTAAGATACATTAGATAGCAAGGCTTTTACTCTTCTGCAACTCGCTCGTTCAAGTCAACAGGCGTAGGATCTGCAGATTTGAATGGCGTTCTTACCTGAAGAGGTATAGGGAAGCAGTGGTACTGTTGCGTCGGTAGTTTTTGAAACTGGGAACCTTGAACGGACAGCTAGTCGATTAAAGAAGTGACAAGTTTGGACGCCGAAAGAGGGTACGTTTGAATTGGACAGAGCCAAACCACGTAATCTTGATCAGAGCCCCGTGCAGGACACACTGATGAGCAACGAGCAGCAGCAGCACGAGCAGCTTTGTCTGGTTGCGTTTGCCTTTTTCCGCTGGCCTTACTTTCACCGGGCCGCGGACAACGGGGCCAAATTTTGCAGCGCCGCCTTGGCTGTTTCGTCACCGTGTTTGTTGCCATGCCTTCCTTTACCAAATTTATTAGAAAGAACCGCCCCCGGATCCCGCCGGTACGGGCCCCGTGCGTCTATTCAGATCTCCTCTTGCGTTCCCAGCCACGAAGGCCCGGTCCATTCAATGTTTTAATAAATAGTTGGGATTTTTTTTTAAATTCACTTCAGTTCTGGTTGGTTGAATAGGCTGTGGTTAAAAAGGTAATGTCAGTGTAACGCTGTTGACTTATTGATGTTGGGTAGGTGTTGGGTTGGTAATTTTAAGTCGGAAAGATTAAAAGTCCGAATTCGGTCCAAGTTATCTAGCTATCTGAGTTGTATCTATCTAACTGTACGGATCTACAAACCGTCAAGCTATGTTATTTGAGCTATTGCTTAGCAATACTTCCCTATTCATGGTGGAATAATTTATGGATTATCCATCGTTTGTGGGAAAGATTTAATTGAATTTAGTTCTATTGACTTCGTGTAATAGTTTAAGGGTTTTTATTTTATTTTATTGAGTTTTAATGATAAATTAAAAATTAATGAAGCGTTTCTGCAGTTCGGTTTTTGCTTGAATATGCTCTGGTTTAAAGATAATTTCAGACGTACTTTCGCCGGTGTTTTATTTAAAAAAGGTTTTATCGTCATGGAGAGGCTAGTGTTGATGTTGTTGGCGATTGTCGAGTTGGTAAGTCTGTATCGGAATCCTCTGAGAGATTTGAATTGGATTGCCTGATTAATTTAATGGTAATTTAAAATGAGTTAAGTGGGGATGAATTTATTGTTAAGTGAAGTTGTTTAAATTGTATTGTATTTTGTGATGTGAATTTTTCGTATCGATACTCTGATGCTGGATTTGGAAACACAGCTGGCTGCTTTAATTAAAGATGATGGGAGTTGACTTAATTGTCGGGATGTGATTTTCTATTGGAATTTAAGGATAGGGATACTTATTAATCAATCTACCAGTGTGAAATTCAAACCCGAGTATTTCAGTTTTTGATATCAAAGTGAATTTTAGGTGTCGAATCGGCTGCGAATCGAATCGTGTTTTTTCCCCGTCAATCAGATGGAAGATTCATTAATAAAAATAACATTACAAAGTATAACATGCATTATATAATATGTAAGCCATAACAGTTATAAGAGTGATAAGCTGCAAGGTTGTACATTGAGTTATACGAGGTCGTGAACGGAAGTAGAACAACGTTGCTTAAATCTTGTTCTTTGTCGTGAATCGCGTGGGCGAGACTCTACAATGGGACTATTTCATTTTTTAAAAAAACATATTTGAGCAATAAAAGTAAATTTAGTTCTTTTTTTTTCCCCATGAAATTGGAAAAATTGTAGCCCACGCAAAAATGCGCGAAAGTCTGCTCTTCATTGTTCAGTGATTAAGGGATCTGGCAACAGGAAGCGATACTGTTAGGCCCGCCCTGACGGTGACCTGCAAAACTCAGCGGGGTCGCATTGCAGATTGCAAAGTCACGCGCTGGACAAATAGGAATGGAGAAAGAGTAAATAGCTAACCGGTTAATTAATCTCCCGCCTCGCTATCAAAAGACAGATCGGGGATATTGTTTGTTCGTTTCATCAAGTTCCGGATAGCCGTAATAGACGGATCGATTAACCTCACTTAAGTATTATTATTGGTTTAATTAATTAGTTCTAGTTAATTAGTGTAAGTGTGAGACAGAGTGGAGGGATCTCATGGAACGGGTACTCAGAGCGTAATTTTTGCACAAATATAACTGGAAATGCTAGATGTCAAATGATTTTTTTTAAAATAGGCAAATTAAAGTGTTTAAGAATAATCAGATTTGTCTCCTGTAATTAGTTAGATAGATTGATAGATAGACAGATTGATAGATAGATAGATGGGTAGATGGATAAATGGATAGATAGATGAATAAATGGATAGATAGATGAATAAATGGATAGATAAATGGATAGATAGACAGATAGATAGATAGATGAATAGATAGATAGATAGCTAGACAAATAGATAAATAGATGGATGGATAGATAGATAGACAGACAGACAGATAGTTATCTAGATTGATGGGTAGATAGTTAAATAGATAGATAGATAGATAGATAGATAGATGGATAGATAGATAAATATATAGACAGATAGATAAAGATAGTTAGGTAGACAGATAGTTACATAGATCGATGGATAGATAGTTAATTAGATAGATAGAAATTTATATAGATATATAAACAGATAGATACATAGACACGTGTATAGATCGATGGATAGATAGTTAATTAGACAGTTGGACAGATGGTTAGCTAGCTACCTAGATAGATAGCTAGATATATAGATAGTTAGATAGACAGAAAGATAGATAGATAGACAGACAGGTAAATAGAGGACTAGATAACTGGTTGATGCAATTTTACGCTTGAGAGTTTTGTGCACTGTTAAATTCACCGATGGCTATCATTGATTTTTGAGTGCAAGGCCAGTGTGTTTATTATTTATCTCTTTAATGTAAATACTTGAAAAAAATAATAATTCTCTTTCCATCGAGTTTTGGCATTTAGGTTTCTGTACGAGTGACCGAGAAAAGAAACTAAAATTGATTTTGCCCATGTTTCGAGATATGCCGATATTTTCCAGGACGAGGTTACCCGAGTCACGTTTTTTCGCTGCCCGTACCAAGCACAGCAGATAACAAAATACCGCGGGAATTAAATTCCAGTTTCTTTTTGATATTATTACCATTTCTTTCTTCCTTCCCACTTATATTCGCAACAAACACGTGTTGAACTAAGAATTAAACGACGAAATTGGCCCTCGAATCTTAATTGCCACAGTTACTGATTAGTTGTTTTTTTCTTTACGGGCATCCACCGTTTTGTCGAGGAGGGTCACGTGACCTTTTGGTCAGGAGTGTTGAATGGGTGCGGTCCCCTGTTGAATTGAACTTTTATATATTTAATTTTTATATATATAAAAAAAACCTTGTGTGTTTATCTCAATGTTGAATTCTTTTATTATTCTAACGTTTGTCTCTTTTTTTTCAGGAAAAGAACCGCACGGGGAGACTTTAAAATCTAGAAAAAAAATGGCTGACGATCTGGACGATAAGAAGAAATCGCATCGGGAGAGGCGAGCCGGTAATTTTAAACTTTTTTTTCATACAAATGACAAGTTTTATAAAATTTCAATAAATGAACGAGTAGGGAAAAAAAAGATTTTTCAATTAGGAATGTTAATTAAAGGGAATGGTTAATTAACAGGTCGTAAAGCTGAGAAGAAGAAGAAGGGCCAGACTGAACATGTACAGGACTTGACTGCCCAGCAGAGGAACCCCAAAGCTTTTGCCATTCAATCGGTAGCCAAAGCCCAGCGCAGATTTCATCGGTATAAACGACGGATATTATAAACGATTGATATTCAAATCGATTGAGTTGTCAACATATCGATATTATTACTTGAGCTTTTCATTGAACAACTTGGCCAATAGTCTGATATTCTTGTCTATGTCGGGGATGAAACCCCATATAATAACATTAACCGAAATAATCAGTTCAGTATTAATTTAAATAATTTTTACTTGTATTATTGTATGTTTAGTTTGATTATTACTGTGCGTTAATTTTTTAAAACTGAGATTTAAGTTTGGCGAATTGTTTGAAGGATATTGTCCTAAATGATTTAACAGGCTTGTTTGTGTCGGTAATCGTGCAGAACCTAGCTTGATGACTTAATTGACCGAGAGCACCAAGGCAGTGCTATGGGAGACAGTAATTAGTGGAAATCCAAGGCTAATCACGAGAAGTAAAAATAAACAAGCGAATAGCAAGATAGTTTAACTTGCTAGTTTGATTAACTTGGCGTCTAACTTCTGAATTTATTTACATTTTCCGTTTTGCCATTAACAGTTTTGACTATCCGTTCATTTTTAGACATTCATTCATAATTGGAATTTTAATTAAATTAATTTCCTAAATCTCTCCCATAGGTGCGTAAATTGTTATTTGAATTAAACCAAGTTGATTTTTTCTTAGGACGCAGGACCTGCAGACGAAAAAACAGCACATCCCGCTAGTGGATCGCACTCCGCTGGAACCGCCGCCCATTGTCGTGGCCATCGTGGGACCACCCAAAGTGGGCAAGTCGGCACTCATGCAGAACTTGATTCGGAATTTCACCCGCCAGAATTTGACCTCCATTAAAGGACCCGTGACTATCGTTTCCGGTAATTCGGTTGCACTTTGTTGTTGTTGTTGTTGTTTTTTCCAATGTGCTACTTTCGTTGAGTTGTTATCACTCTTGCTATTGTCGTCTTAACTTCAACTTTATTGTACAGCGATTCGATCCATCCATTCGTCTATCTATCTACACGTCTGTCTTAACTATCTCTATCTATCTGCCTGCCTACCTGTCAGCTATCTTGAACTGGGAGGTTTTATTTGTCCGTAGGGAAAAAGCGGAGAATCACACTGATCGAATGCAATAACGATATCAACTCAATGATTGATGTCGCCAAAGTTGCGGACCTGGTCCTGCTGCTGATTGACGCTTCGTTCGGGTTCGAAATGGAGATCTTTGAATTCCTCAACATCTGCCAGGTATGTCATTGAACTTTAGTAGGGAGTAAAAGTCTGTTTTTTTTATAACCTGTGGCCGGTTCGTTGGCTTGACTGGTTTAATCTGAAACAATAATAATAATATTGAAATAGCGGCTGTGAATGTAAACATTTGTCAAGGTTCACGGTTTCCCTCGAGTGATGGGCGTCCTCACCCACTTGGACATGTTCAAGAACAACAAGCAGCTGAAGAAGACCAAGAAGATCCTGAAGCACCGTTTCTGGACCGAAGTGTACCAAGGAGCCAAGCTGTTTTACCTCTCGGGCATCACCTATGGATCGTACCCCAAGAACGAGATCAAGAATTTGGGCCGCTTCATCTCGGTCATGAAATTCCGGCCGCTTTTGTGGAGAACCACCCATCCTTACGTCCTTGGTACGGAACGAGCTTTTTCAACTTTAAGTTTTTAAGTATGATTTTTAATTTGAGTTTTAATTTAATTGGTTTGTAATTAATTTGTTTTCTTTTTACTGTTGCATTTTATTTTATTTTTTAATTTTTTATATTTTTTATTTTATTAGTTTTATTTTTATTTTTTTTGTTCTGATGGCCCGGTGTTGATTGTCAAACGTAACATTTGAGTGGAATATAGTAAACCTGATTTTGTTTTGGTTTCCCCTTTATGTGGGAAAAACAACAACAACAACAAACAGTCGACCGCATTGAGGATATCACCTCGCCGCAAGTGCTGCACTCGAATCCCAAAGCCAACCGCTCCGTCTGTTTGTACGGCTACGTCAGAGGAGTCCACCTGAAGAACCAAATGCCAGTTCACATTCCAGGTGACGTAATCACAGTAGTTTAAACCAATTATTTACATAATGTGACTATTACTGGATGATTAGTAGGAATAGCCTTAACATTCTCACTTTTATGGCAATAGGTCAAACAGGGTCAGTTGGTCTGCATTTTGAAATAAAATGATACAATCTTTATCACAGAATATTTTGGAATAAATATATTATCGCTTAAAATATTAAGTTTATATTGATTAACTTATAACATTTGATTAGTTAACTAAAAAATCACTGAGGTAATAAAGTACCTTCATGTTGTAAATATGTGAAACAAACAGCTACTAAGTTACGTAATGTACTCAAATATTGAAAGCAATCAGAATTAAACATTCAGGGAATACTTAATTAGATTTAATTAAATTATACTATTAACCATATGTATATATGTGTGTGTGTACCCTTGCTGTCGTTTGTAACGAGTCTACAGTCTAATGTCGTGTTTTATCATCAAAGGTTGTGGTGACTTGCGACTGAAGGATGTATCCTTTTTGCCCGATCCTTGCCCGTTACCGGACAAGTTGAAAAAACGCGCCCTGGTGGAGAAAGAGAAGCTCATCTACGCGCCCATGTCTGGAGTCGGGGGCATCGTCTACGACAAGGATGCCGTGTACATCGAACTGGGCGGAAGTCATTCGCATAATGTTAAACAGGTATTAAGCTACCTGCGAATTAACTATCGAACTTTTGGTTATCTCTCGATATCGAATCGAATAGATAAAAGTATCGATTGGAAAACATTGCTCGCTGTTGAGTAGTTAATGTTCCTGCAAGCGAATGTGAGATCTTCCGCCGGAATGGTTGCCCTCTTTATCTTAGTTGATTATATTTTATTATAGATAAAGATCAGTTTTTATAAGTTAATTATAAATATACATTGTAATAGTTCATCGTTAGCTAATTTTGCTGTAAGTTTGGCTGTGATGACAGTATTTACGTTATTTAACTTTAAGTTTCTTTACCTCCAATTTGTTGAACGATATTGGAATTTTTTTTTCTGAATAGGTCGCCGAGGAAGACCCCAAGACGGAATTGTTGACTACGATGGCCAAAATGCAAGAGCCACTGGATGCCAAAATGTCACAGTCGCAGCTGCAGATTTTCTCGACGTCGGCCCCCATCACTTCGGAACAAGCCGAACAGTAATTTAATCTTATCGCTATAAAACTAACTGCACGTTGCCAATTGAATTAATTATGTGTTAGAAGATTAAGTGACTTTATGCGTAATTTTGTTACGTAATGGAAATTTATGCCGGCGAGTTGTTTTGTTCGATGCAGGACTCTGGATGACGGCCGGCCGTCGGAGGAGCTGGTCCGCGACGACAGCGGACGGATCCGGCGGAAGGCTGTTTTCAAAGACAACCTCGATGAAGAATTTGCCAACGAGGGAGACGATGACGATGACGACGAGCACGAAGATGATGATGCCGACGAAGACGAGGAAGAATCGGGAGAAAGTGGAGAAGAGGAAGAGGAGGACGATGAAGAAGAAGAGGAGAAGGGAAATGGAAAAGAGACGAATAAGAAAGTTCAATCTAAAAAACCAGCTCCTCTCAAGAGAAAAAAGGCAATTTCAACCATTCTCAACTTTAGATCATTATTAAGTTTAATTACTATTATTTCTTACTGGTTAAATTATCATCCTGATTAAGTAAAAAATTCCTAATGATTGTCGGTTTATTATTTATTTATTTGTCATTCAGTATCACATGAAGTATTGATGTGTGTTTTTTTTTATTGTTAATTTATTCGCTGGTGTTTTATGGACTATTTCGTAACTTTAGTGAAACTCGATGTGTTGTCATCATGTATTTCGTTTACTCGATTTTTTGAATATTTAAATTCATGCTTGAAATAAGATGTGGACTCCCATGTTGTAACCTCAACTTTTCTAATTTAGGATGACGAAGACGACGAAGAGTTGGAATTCGACGAGTCGGACGAAGAAGCTGCTGCCGTAGGTCCCGAACTCAAAGCCTCAGCACCGGCGAGGAAACCAAGCAGCGCAACGGACAAGCTAAAGCAGCAGTTGGCCGAATTCCTCGGTGAAGATGACGACGATGATGACGATGACCTGGATACTGACATGGATTCCGCCATTGACAGTTCCTTGGGCCGTTTCAGCAAAGACGGCGTAGTCTACGACTTGAGAGACGCTGCCGACACCGACGACAAACCCGACAGCGGCGTCATCAGCAGCGAAGATGAGATCCAAGACGACGAAGATGAAAGACCCCGGAAGAAGAAGCAGAAAGTGGACGAAAAGAAATTAGTTAAAGAAAAGGATAAACAGGTCCGTAACCTGGTTTCCACCGCTTTGGCGAAACTCGAAGAGAGATCCAAAGTCCAGCGCGTCGAAGAGGACGATATCGACGGCGACGATTCGCAAGAGATGCAGGAGGTGAGCGATGAAAAGTCGGAAGAGGAAGAAAACGAAAAAGTCGGAATCAGGTGGAAAGATAATTTGGCACAGAAGGCTTCTGAGGCCTTCTATCAACGGCAGTCTTCCTCGGTGAATCTCCGAAAACTCGTCTACGGGACCGACTTGGATCAGGATACCTTGGGACGCGATAACGACGAAGAGGGCAGCGATGATGAAGGGAAACTGGGTGGACTCTTTAAAGTGGTCTCTGAAAAACAGCAGCGCAGCAAGAGTCTAACGTCGGCCAAGGACCAGGTGGATTCCTCCAAGTTTATCGTCGAATCCCTGCAGGACTGGACGCAGGCCGATATTCTGGACAGCATCAAGGATTGCTTCGTCACCGGTAAATGGAAGGAGATGGAAGATGCGGAGCAACTTTTGAAGCTCGAAGACATGGACGATGATGACGAAATGGAAGGCGATTTTGAGGACCTGGAAACTGGACAAGTCCATAAAGGGAAAGCCCCAGCCAGGGAAGAAATCGACGACGAGGGAGACAGGACCATTGGAGCCGATCCCGAAGAGGAGAAGAGGAAGAGGATCGAAAAGAAGAAGAAGTTGAAGCAGATGTTTGATGCCGAGTACGACGAAGACGGCGAAGAGAAGGGCAAATCGTTCTACGACGAACTCAGGCAGGAAGTCGATCAACAAGCTCAGGTAACTCCATGACCATTCAGGTTATCGACGGTGCCGATATCTACAGTCTGGAGCGAAACGAAAGGGGTTCTGAATGGCCGGAATGTAAATGTAAACATTTAGGATTTTATTTCGGCAAAACTTATGGAGCAATTTTAATGAAATTTTTACGTTTGTATTACTTACTACTAGTTCTACACTGGCAATTTTCGGGGCTGCAATATCTTTGAAAATGTTGGAGTAATAAGCAATTAACTTTTCCCCAACAAGAACCCTTTTCTTAATTTCTGCTGTAGACTGTACAACATTATCGACGAAAGAGAGAAAGTAACACTCTTGTGTTTCCTTTTTAAATAGTTGAATAAAAGCGAGTTCGAGGGTATGGACGACTCGCTCCGTGTGCAGTACGAAGGATACCGGCCTGGAATGTATGTCCGTATGGAGATCGACGATGTTCCTTGCGAACTGGTCGAGAATTTCGATCCTACCTATCCGCTCATTGTAGGTGCCTTACTACCAGTGGAAGAAAACATTGGATTCGTCCAGGTATTATTCAGTCAACCTTGTTAAACGTCGCTGTTATTATCTGATATGAATCAGTTATTGATATGAGCTATGTGATATGTGAATTTCTGATGCAAACTTGTACTAATATCAATAGTTGAATAGGAAGATCGAGTTTATCGAGTAGTTCTTGCATTTTCAGTTAAGTATTATGATCGACACTGTTGTAATTTAGAGCTGTTAGAAACGATATCGAAGTTAAAGGGTTTGAACAAATTCAACAGTGGTACTATTTAATTAACTCTTGTCAACCCAAATGAATTTGGTTCGTTTGTAAAGGTTCGCATCAAGAAACATCGCTGGCATAAAAAGATCCTGAAGACGCGCGATCCTCTGATTATATCTCTGGGCTGGCGCCGGTTCCAGACAGTGCCGCTGTATTCTATCCAGGATCACAACATGCGGAATCGTCTACTCAAGTACACGCCCGAGCATCTACATTGCACGGCTTCTTTCTGGGGGCCCATCACGCCGCAGGGCACCGGGTTTCTGGCAGTCCAGAGCGTTTCTGATGTTCAGGTACCAAAGATGGCATTCATTTAAGTATTATGTCGAATGTGTTTAAGTATTATGTTGTCACGAAACAATCTTCAGTATTGAATGAATTAATTTTATTTTCTATTCTGGATTTGGATGAACAGAAAGGCTTCCGGATTGCGGGCACAGGAACAGTTCTCGATCTGGACAAATCGACTCAGATTGTAAAGAAACTCAAGTTGGTCGGTACGCCGTTCCAGATCTACAAAAAGACGGCCTTCATCGAGGGAATGTTCTCGTCGACCTTGGAAGTGGCCCGATTCGAGGGTGCCAGCGTCCGCACCGTGTCCGGAATACGAGGTCAAATTAAAAAGGCCATCCGCAGCCCCGAGGGTGCATTCCGCGCCACTTTTGAAGACAAAATCCAACTGAGCGGTACCTTTTGTCTTCTCTTTAACCATCTGCTATATTCATAACATTATCATGAATAATAAGTTACCAGCTAGAATATAAGATAGGAATTGTGACAGTAAGTTTAATAGTTTGGCCGAATGCTAGATGTTTTCAATTCTGAGATAATTCAAGCAAGGTTGACTATTGACGTTCAAAAGGAGAGTTAGAATTGCTGTACTTAGCATATTTTATGTAATTTAGGAATAGTATTTTAATTGTAGGAAGTACTGTCAAAAGGTATCAGTTAACCGGCCGGGAAGTTTATAGAATGTTTGAAAGGGCGGGGTAATCAGCTAAATGCTTCTTTCTTTCTCGGTAGATATCGTGTTCGCCAGGACGTGGTATCGGGTTGATGTACCGCGCTTTTATACACCAGTCACCTCATTACTTCTGCCAGCGGCCGAGAAGAACAAATGGATGGGCATGCGGACCGTGGGTCAGCTGAAGCGGGAGCGCAACATCAAGAATGAAGTCAATCAAGATCATCTGTACACGGCCATCGAGCGAAAGCCACGCGTCTCGCAGCCGCTCGTTATTCCCAGGGCCCTGCTCAAGGAGCTCCCGTACAGGGATCGTCCCAAGGGCAAAGTTGCCGATCCTCAGAGTGGATCTATGCGGGCTATCCAGGCGCAGAGACCGGCAGTGGTCCTCGAACCTCACGAACAGAAGGCAAATTTGATTGCAATCCACAGCCTTTCGTCTTTCACTCTTAAAAATGATGGCAGGGCCGTCTTAATATTAAATTACATTACGATCGTTTACTTGTATATTTATATGGCCGTTCAATTGATGCTAATTGTACTTCTAGATGAAGACTTTTATAGATATGGTTTTTTTCAACAACCGTGGATTATCGTCCTAATTAGGTTATAACTTTCCCAATTAAGTTTTTGTTGTCCAGCAGTTTTAAGTGGATCGTCTTAAGTGTTGCCTTGGCTCTTGCAGGTGGCCAAGTTGATGGACATGCTGAAGACGCGCTACACGGACCGGCAGGAGCGCCTGCACGACGAGGCGGTGAAGCGTCTGGCTGCTCACCGGGCCCAAGTGGAAGCCGAGCAGATGCGCAAGCTGCAGCGCCAGAAGGAGCTGAAGAAGCAGGTCTACCGCATGGTCGGCAAGAAGGAAGCTGCTGATGCTGCTGCTGCCAACCGAGGTTTCTCCAGAAAGCGAAGGTGAACGACTTGTTGTCGAGAGAAGGGAGNAACAGTTTTGACATGTGAGGCTTTTCGGACTGTTTGTCGAGACGACGGAGACAGCTGCTCCGTGTCGAAAGGGTCGCCTGAACTCTAAAACACAAAGGTCTAGATCTGCACATGTGGGCTAGAACTAGCACAGCTAGGAACTAGGTTACACTGACTTCAAAATAGCTTTCTAGTCTTTTCTAATGACTAGTGTTGACAGAACTTGAAAGAGTAGAAATGATAGAATTTGAGTTAGAGAACTAGTTTCAACGGGAACCTATCTTATGGGCTTATAAGTGCATATTGAGATTAAACTTAAAGTAGATCACATTAGAGTTAGGTGTGTTGAAACTGGAACAGCGGGGATGTGGCCAAAAGTCGAATAGCTCGACGATACGATTAAAGTAAAAGTAAGCGGTACTTGTATAGATTTTATGTATTCAAATTTTTTGGTGACTTTCATGCGTTGTAAACTGATGGTGAATGATGGAAATACGGCCGGATGGTGGCGAGATCAAGTATTAGGCCTTACTGTGTTTGCCTTAGTGGCAGGAGGGGGGAAAGATAAAAACGGGATCGACAGGCAGACGTGTAATTCTCGGTGCGAGCGCGTGCCTCGCAAGTAACGAGTTCAATCAGATCGAGACGCGAGCAATTCTTCTACACGCGCTGACGATTGGCATTGTCGTCTGAAACACAAGGTTTCATTATAATCGCGCCCACCGTGTTATTCGCTATTGTTCAGGCAAGAGCAATTAGTTGCGCACTTGATCAAATCGCGACACGACAATGCTTTCTGCTCAAAACAACCTGCAGACAGTGAATCAAGTTGCCCCGCCTGTTTTCCATTCTCCAGTGCAGCATTTTATAACGTTATTCATGTGATAGTAATCACGTATTATTCATTATTTAATTCATTATTATAATTGTTATTAAAAATTAATATTATATAATGTATAACAATATAAATATTATATATACTGAGATTATGATAAGATGGACAAGAGGACAAGCGCGCGTTCTTTAAAGGGATCGGAAGTTCTTTCAATGGGATGCGCCTGGAACAGATCCTGGAGAAGAATTTGCCTGGTTGGGGGGAGGGGCACCAATCAACGGTCAAATCGATCATTATTTAAGATTATATTAATCATACATGTTTTGATTAGGATATTAATTAGTATCAACTATAATAATAAATACAGAATATATTATAAGATGTATAATGAAGTTATAATAAACTGAATAGAAGAATAAACGTACGCATTTTAAAAGGAATGACAATCTTTCAATGGGGCACGCATGGAACAAATCCTGGAGAAGAAATCGCCTGGAACAGGAATTGTAATATCAGTAATATTTGTTAACATAAATGAATCAGCAATATATTAAGAAGAACAAGAGATCAAAACGTGTATTTTGAAAGGAATGGGAATCCTTCAATTGGGTATGCGCATGGAACAGTTCCTGGAGAAGAACTCGCCTGGAATACGATTTGGAATATCGATAATATAACTTAACGTTATTAGTATGTATTAGTATTACAATAGAAGAACAAGAGATCGAACGTGTGTTTAAGCAATGGAAATCGTTCAATAGGATGCGTCTGGAAGAGATCCTAGAGAAGAAACGGCCCTGGGCGGGGGCACAAATCAACGGTCAAATCGATCATCGGTGTTAAAGATACGGTCGTCGATTTACATATCTGGAGAGGCAGGCAAACCCATTCCCCTTCTCTGCCATGCGATTATTTATATCGCGGTAAGCGCAAGGAGAGCAATGAATCGGTCCCCAGCGCATCAGATTTCCCAGGGATAAATGTCAACTTTTACGCGGCTCCCTTTATCAACACACTCAATTTCCTCCGGAGATGCAACTGTTGTACATGCGAGCGTCCGCTTCCCACCTTCTACAAGGATAGCGTATCAAACAACCGTCTTACGTATTCAATGGCTACTGATGTCGTATCGATATCCTTCATAATAATAATATTTCTATCAGAAATCGTATCTGATTAACTGGTTATTTCATATTTATTGAATCGGCCTATTTCACAAGTTCAGATTCTCACTTTCACTTTTAACAGTTAAGTAGAAACAGTTAGAAACAATAGAAAAGCTCTTGTTATGTCATTAGAATGATCGATTACTTATGCACTATTATATCATCGTTTCATTGTCATCTCCAATACCTAATTCGCTCTTGCATTTACTCCTTCAATCTGTTGGTTTACAACATGCACGGGTATGTTTAGACGCGCATGCGCACGTGGATAACAACCACGTCTACTATGTTGGTGAGGAATATCCCTTCCGCTTTAGTTGTCCACAAGAGATGGGGTTCTAACCATATCCATCAGTCTTGCCTGCACATACCGAGTCCTCGAGACGGCCGCTGCATTTCGACTTTCCACTTGGGAAATGCAGTTATGGAAAACCCGCTGGATCTGGTAGCTCCCAGCATGCTACCGCTGGAGAACAACACGGTAGCGGGTAGCGCGACTACCGAGGAAGAACACGGTACCGAAGCAGCAGCTGTGGAAAGTCTCAGCAGGAGGAAAAGCAGCAGCAGCAGCAGCGAGGAGAAGTCACAAACCGCTTGCTTCATCGGTCGAAGCGATGCGGTCGAAGAGGAGAGTACCGCTGTTGTCTTTGTCGAAGAGAGGGAAACCTGGGCCAAGAAAGTCGAGTTTCTGCTTGCCGTTATCGGGTTTGCTGTCGACCTGGGCAATGTTTGGAGGTTTCCCTATATCTGCTACAAGAATGGAGGAGGTAAACACATTTGGTTAATTTAGATTCGTGCTAGTAGTAGTCAAGAAGCTGATTACTAAACCAGAGATCTGTAGTAGATCTCATGCTAGTTTGAAACTAGTTTGACTCTGCTTCGTTGTAGGTAATTTGGTTGTTTGGCTAGAGTAGCTGATTAGCAGAATTAGTAAGATTACCTTTACTAATCTAGTAGACTAGTTCCCAGGTAAGGTACGACAAAACCTGTAAAAAGTGATAATTTAAGTGGAGAATGCTAGTTTGAATGAACTAGTTTGATAGTGCTTCTTTCACAGTTTTCTATCAGAACCCCATGCTTGACGACCGATGAGACCGTAAGTAGTCGAGTACACTAAGTAGGTAATTTAGCAGATAGTAATTTAACTAACCTAAGTAAGTTAACTACTCTGCTAACTATTAGGTGATTGGCTAAATCAGGTTAAATTTGGTCGAAAAGTTAGTTGTCGAGTTGCAAAACTGCAACTCGATTTTAGTTACTTTCTAGCTGGTGTTGTCTAGCTTGTACAGGGGAAGCTAGTTAGTCGGCTAGTTATTCTAATGCTTATACTCCTTGTTAACTTAACTTTCCGGTAGATTTTTAAGAAGATATTAAGTTAAAGTTAGCTGAGTAGCTAAGTTACTTGGACAGCTAGCTGGTTACATAGTTTGCTAACTACGTAACTATCTAGTTAGTAGTGTAATATCAAACAGCAAGATCTATCTAGATAGTATACTGTCAAACTGCAATATAAACTATCTGACTAGTTATGTGAGTATCTATCTAGATAGTATAGTGTCAAACTGCAAGATAAATCTATCTAGGAAAGTATCTGACTATCTACGTGACTATCTGTATAGCAGTATACTACCAAACTGCAAGATAGATTTGTCTAGGAAACTATCTGACTATCTACGTAACTGTCTAGATAGTAGTATAGTATCAAACTGCAAGATAGATTTCCCTAGGAAACTATCTGACTATCTACGTAATTATCTAGATAGATAGTGTAATATCAACCTGCAAGCTAGATCTATCTTACTATCTAGGTGACTATCTATCTAGATATAGTGCATGTAGTATCAAACTGCACGATAAACTATCTGACTAGCTACGTGACTATCTAGATAGATAGTGCAAGTATCAAACTGCAAGATAGATCCATATAGAAACCTATCTGACTATCGACGTGACTATCTAGATAGATAGTGCATGTAGTATCAAACTGCAAGATAAACTACCTGACTGGCTACGTGATTATCTAGATAGATAGCCCCGCGGATCAAGTATGAGTTTAGGTTTATAGTTTAACTACAAAGAGATGGGTTTTGAGTTGTTAAGAAGAAAGTATCAAACTGCATGAAAGATGTGTAAGATACAAGTTTATAAGATATACGACCATATCTTAGTCAGTATAGTATTTACTTTGAGTATTGAGTATCCATTAGATGTATATACAAGATTACATTAAGGACTTTTTAAGATCTATAATCTAATATCTGTTTGTTCTCTGATGTGCAGGTGCTTTCTTGATTGCTTATATCGTTATGATGGTCTTCGGCGGTCTGCCTCTCTTCTACATGGAATTAGCCCTGGGCCAATTCCATCGCAGCGGTTGCCTGACCATCTGGAAGCGAATCTGTCCCGCACTCAAAGGTACTTGTGATTCAATCAAATCATTATTTGCTACGGAAACCTTTCAAACCGATACGACCGTCTTGACCACTTTTGCATCAAGGGGATCTAAAACTTGAACTGATTCAATAGGAGAACTCTTGGTCAGTTATTGCTCTTGTGTGAGAGGCTAACTTAGGCGATCTTGTCTACAGATGTTTTATATGGTTCCCATGGAAATTGATACCAGACCTAGTAGTTTAGCTAAGTTTGATTATTACATTTAGATATGGATGAATGGATGGGTGGATCGGTGGAGGGTGGATGGATGGATATAGGATAGAGAGAGAGACAGACACAGACTGACAGACATACAGACATACAGATAGATGGATAGATAGATAGATAGATAGGAAGACAGACAGATATAGATAGATAGATAGACGGACAGAGACACACACAGATATAGAGGCAGCTAGTAGGTAGTTAGGTAGGTAGGTAGATAGATAGATAGATAGATAGATAGTTAGATAGATAGATAGATAAGCAGACAGACAGAAAACTAGATAGATGAACAGTTAGGCAGGTATGTAAATAGATAGATTGATAGATAGATAGGCAGACAGACAGATATAGATAGATAGATAGACCGACAGAGACACAGACAAACATAGAGACAGCTAGTAGTGTGGATGGATAGATAGATAGATAGATAGATAGATAGACAGATAGATAGGCAGACAGACAGAAAAGTAGATAGATGAACAGTTAGGTAGGTATGTAAATAGATAGATAGATAGGTAGATAGATAGATAGATACATAGATAGCTAGGAGGCAGATAGGTAAATAGGTAGGCAGGCACAACTTAAATAGCGTATTAAGATCGGTAATAGACAGATAGATAGGTAGATAAATCGATAGACAGACAGATAGGCACACAGACAGACGGGTAAACAGTTGGACAGTTACATCATTAGATAGTTGGACGGATACAAAGATAGATAGATAGACGATATAATTAATAAAATAAGGTGTGCTTTACTGAAAACTTCATCTTAATATTACAAGGAACCGAATTACACAGGTTGATGTTATCCAAGTCACAGCAATGAATCCTGCTACTATTTTCAACTTGTATTGGACATAGGTGTTGGCTACGCCATTTGCATCATCGACCTATACATGGGCATGTATTACAACACAATCATCGGCTGGGCCGTCTACTACTTTTTCTCCTCGTTCACCAGCGACCTTCCGTGGACCTCGTGCAGTCACGCCTGGAACACCAACAGCTGCGCCCTCGTCGGTCCCGTACCCAACGGCAGCATTGTCAACAGTCCCGCCAAGGAATATTTCGAGTAATATAATTCGAGTGTTTCTAAAACTTAAACTGAAAATTATGAAGGTTAAATAGCTAATGTGGAAGCGAAGTATTCGTGTAATGATTTAGCGGTTTATTATATAACGTCTGTCTTTCTGTCTCTTTGTCTGTCTGTCTGTCTGTCTATCTATTTGTATGTCTGTATATTTATTTATCTCTCTATTTATCTATCTATCTATCTAGCTATCTCTCTATCTATCTCTCTATCTATCTATCTATCTATCTATCTATCTA